>CAUHTR010001022.1:0-52024 GCA_959609185.1 Schmidtea polychroa | reverse complement strand
ATTGAAATTTGTCAAAAGCAGAATACAGTATGATAAAATGCTCTCTATTCGATTTTGAATTATTACAGCGTATAGAAAAATAAATATATAGTTCAACCAAATTCTCATAATCTACCACGAAAAACAAATAATTTCAATCACATTTAACAGGGTATGCTAAAACTGTTGCTAAAGAAAGATTATATGAGATTAAACTACGTATATGAAACGTTTTGACAAGATCTTCGAGACTTTGAAAATAGCAGGAGTTTTGGATAAGTCCATATTTGCCATTTTGACAATAGATTTTACATTTTTGAATGACTCCATTGACACTGAATAAGAAAATATTTAAAATATCGTATTAATAAGAAATATAATTACAGGTAACCCGCGTCCAACGTTCTGGACGCGTTAAGCGAAATATTGCGATCAACGGGGGATTTTTGAAAAAAAAAATATTTAAAGACTCGAAAAACTTTATATTTATTAAATAAACATTAGAATAATAATAAGGCAAATAACATTAAGAATAAAAAATTAAATAAACATTGAAAATAACATTAAGAATTAAAAAAAATACAATAGATAAACTAATAATTCATTCATTTTTCTCGACGTTGTATAAAGGAATCTAGATTCTCTTGTTTGGCTTCTTTACGTTTATTGCCCAAAATTTGCCGATAACTTTCAAGCAATGCATTACAGCCACGTTTAACAGCATTTACTTTCTCGTAATCTTCATCGTTGTCTTCTAAAAACTCCATGCATTGATTGTGAAGAAAATGGGCCTTTTCGATAGTTTTTACAGTTAAATTTCTGACTAGAATAAGTTTGGATAAGTCATTTTCTAGGGGTGTATGACAGTCCATTTCCTGTAGCTCTTTATTAGTCAAGGGTTCACCGTGTGATTTTAACAAATTTTGAATATCATCTTCATCAAAACCTTCGATGCCACCTGAAATGGCTAGATGACTAATCTCTTCGATAATATTATTTTCATAATTGCATTGAATTTCAGTAATTTCACTGAATAATCGTTTCCAAACACCCTTCATACACGACTGGGTGACTTCATTCCACGCTTTGTCGATGTTTCTGATGGCTTTCATAGTATTAAATTGTTTCCACCAAAGCCGCATAACATCTTTACCACCTCCACCAGTTTCATTAATGAATTAACGCATAGTTTCTCTTAAATAATAAGCTTTGAAGGCAGATATTGTGCCTTGATCCATAGGCTGTAAGATGGAAGTGGTATTCGGAGGTAAAAATACCACTTCAATAGAAAAAATCATTACAAAGTGTCTCAACCTCAAAAGGATGTCTTGGCGCATTGTCTAACACCAGAAGAACTCGAGGCTCAACTCCAATATCCTCGCAATATTTTTTTTATTAGTGGGCAGAAACAAGTTTTGAACCAGTCCATAAATAAAATTTGTGTCATCCAAGCCTTACGGTTGCTTCGCCAAAAATCTTGGATGATTTAAACCCAGAAGCAGTATTCTCATCTATGGAAATAAATGTACGCGACGGCATTCGTTTCCAATAAAGTCCAGTTTCATCCACATTAAAAATTAAATCTGTTGGATAATTTCCCCTTTCCACAATTTTCCGGAACTCAATTGGATATTTTTCAGCAGATCCAATGTCAGCACAATCATTTTAAGATAATGAAAGTCTTATCGTTTTCTAAACCGATCAAACCAACCTTTACTTGCTTTAAATATTTCTTCTCCATGTTGAGAATTGAAATGATCCCAAAGACCAGCGGTTTCCAACCTTTATGCCACCGCGCCTCCCCATCTTTTTTTTTAATATATATAATAACATAAAAACGTTTTAAATAATAATAACTTTATTACAAAAAAAATTAAAACTACAATTAACAGAATAAAAACAAGGTTTTGCTATAACATACGAACATGTATATTTATTTGTATATTAAATTACTAATTAACCCTACGTCAATAGCGCCCATTTTTCTTACATCGTCGGTCGCGTGGGGTCTTTAGAGGCCCGAAGCTTAGAAAAACCGACATAAAATTTTAATTATTTAAGTTACAGGTTTGTGTGTCTCAGTAGCTGCCTAAATAACAAGTACGCACTTTGCAATATATGCGCGGCTGAGTTTGCGCACGACGTCTAAGTAGAGCAGATTTTTGTTCGCGCGTGGGCTTGAAAAGATCCTACGCGACCGATTACGTATTTTTTTTGCTTGAAAAAATTTATAAAACCTAGAAAAAATAGCTCAAAACATTAGATTTTTCTCTTTTTGATGACTACTTGAAATATAGAAGTACTATCCATACCCTCATACGAACACAACACAGACATATTATGCACTTCATAGTAATAATATTTTATAAGAACAATCTCAAAATGAAGTTCGACCAGCATTAAAAAGATGCATACATTGCCCTTGAAATCTTGACAGAAAATATTCGACAGTATGCGTTTCATGCGGTAAAATACATGTCCAAGACACGTGGCGTCAATTTGTGTAAACTATTCAGAAGATCAAAATGTAGAGTGATTTTTTATATATTTTTATATATATAGTTATAAGTATTTTCATGTTTAAAAGTAAAGAATGGCTGGAATTTGACATTTCTTGTTATTGTGTAAAAGAGTTTAAATTTTGTTATTTTTTATTTGGTAATTTTAAACTCGAAGTGCTAAAAATGACGAAATAATAATTATGGTGTGAAAATTATTTTTTTACCCAAAAGTTTTGGCGCCTCCCCTAGTCATAGGCCGCGTCTCCCTGGTTGGAAACCACTGGCAAAGACTAAATGATTTGAGTATTAATAGACATGTGGTTTTGATTCAGATCCTCTATCCATTGGCTTAATAAATTCTCCATTTCCGTCATCAAAAAACTTCTGGTTCGTGAAACTTTCGTCACTGTAATTGGAGTAACACTCTCACCATCCTTTTAAATTTTATCTTTTTATCCCACAATTGTTCGCACTGTATACTCGACAAATTTTAAATCCCTTCCCATAGCTGTACATTTAGCACAATTTTCTATCATTTCAATAATTTTTAGTTTCTTTACCAAGGTCACTACTTTGCGAGTTTTCTTAACCGATTTATCACTTTGTCTTTTTGCCATTTCAAAAATTAAGAAGGGCTCAAAAATTATTATGTAATCAATTTAATTAATTAACACACGTTTGTAATAGCGGCTAAGACGTCACTCTTCTCTCAATTGCAAAGTTAAACTAGGTCAACTGTATGTATGTAAATTGTATCTACTAGAAGCCACATAGCGACATTATTTTGTCTCACTCACTCTCATGACTTACTATGTATTTACTATTCGCACTCGCCAGGGACGCGGTGAATGGGGGTTAACTGTAAAGTTTCATTTACAATAGCGAAACTTCGACAATTTCAAAAGTCCATAAAAGATTTCGTGTTAGTCTCTTATACTTGGAAATACTCTAGATATCCTGAGCATACTAAAGCTAGCTATTGCAAACTGCCATTTCATCAAACGATTAATTCTTGAATTAAATATGGTTTATTAGGATTTATTTTAATTTTTAACTTAAACAAATTCAAAGACGTGAATAATTATATATTATTTAAACACTGTATTTTCTTAATTCATTTCTTTTCAATGTTTTCTTTTTTGAATCTTCAGTTAACTCCACTTGGTAATATGCTCTTCCCAAATTCAGTGTTGTTAAAAATCTCGATCCATTGAGAGCGTCCATTATTTCTTCTGTATTTAGATTGGAAAAATAGGTCGCTCTGCTACTAAATTTAATACTCGAAAATCTAAGTAAATCCTTATCTCATCTTTGTTTTTCTTTTTAATGCATAACTTTGGCGAATTCCAAGGTGACTCGCATTTCTTTATAATACCATTCTTTTCCATCTCTTTAATATTTTCTTCTACTTTCGATAAGAGGTGAACTGGTTGACGTCTTGGATTAATAACAATTGAAGGTCCTGTCGTATTTATCTCATATTGTACTATTTCAGTTTTACCAATGTCCGATTTATGTTTCTTAAATACTGTTTCATATTCTTCAATCAATTACTCGATTTCTTTGTCTTCTTTTTCCATTCTTTTAAAATCCTCTTTCATTTGTGCAATATAACTTATCTCATATTTCTCACTATTGGCTCTTTGTATATATATATATATATATATATATATATATATATATATATATATATATATATATATATATATATATATATATATATATATATATATATATATATATATAAAATTCCATGAAAAAATTTATCCCCCTAATTATTTTTGGAATAACTCGAATAACATAGAATTCTATTGGTTTTGAAATACCCCCCTACAGTTACTTTTATATTTATCATTCCCATTACAGATTTCCCACTGCCGTTTGCACATTTCACTTCAATATCACATTTATCCAATGTTACGTTTTCAAATCTTTTATAAATCTCGTATTCTAAAGCACTAATCCTTGGCCCCATATTAAACATACACATTGCTCTTCTTTATTTATTTCTATTTCAACGCTAGGTCTTCCTCCCATATGGTTTTAATTAACTATAAATTCTTTAGGATTTTCCACTTTTATATTAGAAGTATTCGGACTTTTATCGTTACTAAAGCTATATGGTTTAAAAATTAATTTATTTTCATTTAAATTATATAAATCATAAAAATTATAATTATTAAGTTCATTCAAACTATTACATATCAAAAAAATACATATCAACATTCAAATTACATTCAGGTCATTCATACATTCACAATCATTAAAATCCATGCAAACATTGTTCGAAATATCACTTACATTATTTTTATGGCTCCGATAGTTCCCCAGATGTCGGAGTAAATTCATTTGGACAATGTCCTTCCACTGATCGTTCGCACTCGTCTCCGAAGGCAGCCATGCTCCGAGAACTCTGAAACTTCCTTTGTGGGCTAACATCATAACACTGGTGTTTGAAGTGTCTATTCTTTTGACAATGGCTGCATTTGACATTTGGGCATTCTGATCTTAAATATCCCTTTTCTCTCCAAGCCCAACATCTTCGCATGCGATTATCTTGATTTGGATAAACATTTCTCCTAATCAATCCGTTAAAATATCTTGTGGGCCACTGTTGTCCTTCTCGAAATTGTCCTTGATTTCTGGTCTTTTCCCACTAATTTCGATTTCCTGATCTTTGAACATTTGTTTTCGGTCGTCTCATAGTCCAACTTTCTTCGATTCTTTCATTCCTTTGAAGATGATATGGTTTTCTATGGTTCCATATTTGTCCTTCATTCAACATCGCTACATCATAATTTTTCTTTACATGCTGCATCGTAGCAATATTTTCGATTTCAATTTCTTTTTTAATATCATCATATTTGACCAATCGATTTTTTATTTCTTCGAATGTTTTAAGTCCTTGTAATTTTAAATCTTTCTTGATTTCTCTATCGTCAAGAGCATTTTGGATAAAAAATATTTTCATATCTTCTTCTGTCAAATTGTGCCTGACCACATTCTTTGCAAGCTTTTCTATTTTTTTAAAAAATTCATTAATTGTTTCTCCTCTTCGAAATAATAAGGGTTCGCTGAGATCATTTGCTAAGTTAGATGACTTCATAAAGACATCGTGGATTCTTTTCTAGTAGTGAACTCCAGGATCCATTTCCTCGAACTTTCGCGATGCTTCCATTGATAAAACGCTTTGATAAAAACTCCTCTGTGTTCTTCAGCTGTCTGAATAAGCTCAAAAAATCTATCTTTTTCTTCGATAAATTTTTCTATATCGCCGATTTAGAATGTTTCTGGTGGTCTGATAAGCTGCAGCATAGGCGTGGTCGCCATGTTAGGATTCGTTTTAATTTTCGACATAAAGAAATTAGAAGACATGAATAATTATATATTATTTAAACACAGCAATTTCTTAATTCATTTCTGGGGAATTAATTTAAATCCAAATAATATTTCGAATAATTTCAACATCCCAAAACATTCAAATAATAAAATATAAATGCTATAAATCGATCTTACATTGCTGAAAATGTTGACAATTGTAATAAATCAGCGAAATTTCAACAAACTACTAAAAATGTGAAATTTCAAATACAACATCAACAAAAACATGTTTAATGAAGACTTACTTGCTTCGATCTGAGATCAAATAATACGAAAGAAGATATTCAAGATTTACAAAATTTCCAAAAGATCAAAATTTCTAAAAGAAATTCTTATTTTAATTTGTATACATTCTATTTTTCGGATTATTTCTGAGACAGGAACATGTAAGTTTAAATCAGTGTTGTTTTTATGATCTTCAATATGTAACTTTCTCTTTATTTCAATTCCATTTAACATGTTAAAATATTAATTATTGGTACTTAATCAAGTCGACGATAGTCTTCAGAAGATTCCATTTAAAATTTGTTTTGAATTTGGAGCCTTTATGTTTTCCGAAAATTCATTTAATTTTATGATAACTTGCCCCAATTTAATTTACAGTCGGCCCTCTTTTCTCTCGGGTTTTCCTCATTCAAACAATTTGACACAACTTAATTAAATAATTTTAGTGAGCACTGGGATTTTCTCACAGTGCTCAGATTTTCCACTGGCTCGGCCTTTCCATTAGAAAATTAATTTTATTTTTTGTAATTATTTCTTTCTCGGGACCCCCATTGATTGTGTGTGTGAGAAAGAGAAAGAGAGAAAAATTAAAATGTGCCTTTTACAACTATTTCTAGTGTATCTTACAAAATTGGATGAAAATTTTCATATAAAATTCATTGGTTCAATGAAAAGAAATTAAAAAAGATTAATTTAAAATTATAAATTCAATTGAAAGAAAAATTGATTACTTTACTTGCAGGGCGTAATTTCCATGATCGCTACTTTTTCTGATTAGAAAGGTACCATGCAGTCGGTTTTTTAACATTTCGGTTGATTGGTCTCTATCGATGTTCTCAAAAAACCAATTGGATTTAATATTCAGAGGATAATTTAAATCCAATGTTTTTCTTATGCTGGAATTTAGAAAAATTATGTAATAAAAAAGCATTGGTTTCAAACAAGTTAAAAATACACAACTTTTATTTTAATTTTAATATATAACAATAAGCAATATGTTAGATTACAATTTCATTAACATTAAAATGATGGGAAACAGCGACTCTTGCTTTCATCATTATCACAAATTGAATTAAATTATCCGAATATTTCGGTCTAAATATAAGTTGGGAATTTTACATAGAAAATTCCTGGAGAATAAAATAAAAAATTGTATACAAAATTGGGAACAAAATTGCATAACCCCTATTTAATAATAAAGAAAACAATTTCGTAACATTTATAAACTTGGTTTTAGTGATTCTAAAGCGCAAAATTTGCCAAATCTATTATCATTGTATCATATATGATACAAGAATTACCTTTACTACGAAAGTCAGTGATTCAAATTGCCACTATTTAAGAAAACAAAATTGATTAAATTCAAAATGTTGAATTAGAAAATAAAGAATTAATAGCATCAGCTGCACACTTAAAAAAGTAAGAAATAAAATATTAGAAATCTGAGTAAAATTTAAATTAATCTATTCTGATAAATATTAAATTTTTAAATTAAAGAAATTAAATTACTAAATTAAGTCAATTAATTATATTATATAATCAAATATTATATATTAGATGTATGAGCAAATTTGAAAAACACCGCTAACAAACACCGAAATCACCGAGCTTTAATAAATTACAATTTTGAGCCCAAATAAATTTTCTTAATCAAAACTTATCTGAAAAACTAAACAGTTTCACTACAAAACCATTTTGATTTATTTAGAAAAATATATTAGTGACAAATGAATACTGAGTCGTAAAGCATTGTCGCATCGATAAAATCCAAATTCCCTAAACTGAACACAACATACATAAAGTTATAACTTCCTTGAATAGAAACATAATTTTTGGCGGTAAATGTATATGCCGTTGATGGGGTTTGGTACTATGATCTACTCGAATCTAAACTATAAATACGTGGTAATGTTAGATAACCAATGAGCCTAAAACATACATAGAATATTTGACAGCAATTGTCAAAATGTTGAGAAAAACTGAGTTAAACTAACCAAAAACTTTTCAGTTACATTTATGTTCCAAAATCATTTTTATGGCTGCCTAGGACATCGTGACTTCTTTCAACAAGTAATATTTTATATAACAGTCAAGCATTCAAAAGAATTAATACTCATTTATATACAACTACTATTCAGGCTTTTGGAGTCACTAAAGAAATACACGACTCCAATCCGACTCAAAAAAGTTTAATTTAATCAAGTTGTTTTTCTACCTTTTCAAATAGCTAAATTTTTCATGTTATAGGCATAAATTAAACAAGCTTAAACTTGATTTATTATATATTTGAATTTGTTCCTAAAAACAACATTACTTCTATTATATCTATATTTGTAGAAGCTCTCAAATCAGAATTGAGGATAAAACACTAAAAATATTCGTTAACCGTGGCTTTTTTCTTCGATCCCTGAGCTATCTTAAATAAAGTGGATTTTTCAATTTTTATTTACTCTAAAAAAATTAGCTTAATATGACTATAATTAAAAGTTAAATATGTTTTTATTACAATGAAAACGCACCTCTGATTCTTGGAATTACAAAAGAAAACAGAAATGGAAAGCAATTTCCATATATTACGTAATGACACACAGATGCTATTGATGTAATACAATGACTGAAAAAATGCGTGAATTTTACCGAGAAAAAAAATGTTTGCATTTCAAGTAACAGATGAAACATATCAAATCTCGTTTTCCGACATAAGAAGAAAGGGACCAATAGTTGACTTCTATGCATTGGATTTTGGAGATTTTGGTGACTTGCTGTCTCAGCACAACTCATGACACAAGTTTAATATTCATATGTTATACACATTTATTATTACCCTATTAAAATTTTATAAATTTAGTAATTAAAAAATGCATTTCGTAGAAAAAATGGTCGGAGTCGCTCATTTTTCACGACTCCAACTTCAATTCCAGAAAAAACACCGCTACTCCATCTCCACCGCCCTGGAATTTTCGCTTAATATTTAACATTATTTTCATAAATGTTTTGGAAAAAGTCCTGTTATATATTGTTGTATTTAAATAATATGAATAAATAAGAAGAATGTTTTATATAACTCGATGATGATTTGAGTGAGTAATAACTGTATTTCGACAATACAATACCATCACTATAGATTGGTTTATATTACAAAATTATTATATTTTATTTTACAAATTAATAAATCTTTTAAATCTTTATTATTGATAAATGTTAAAATCTGACTTATATATGAAGTTTTCAAAACCTATTTTCTTCTCAAGATTTCGATTAGCCTATCCTTTACATGAGGCTGTAGGAGAATGATATTTTATACAATTTGAGAAAAATTATTTAAATTAATAATATAACAAGAGATTATAAAATAATAGTTCAAAGGGCACAAACATTAGTTTGTAATTTCCTTTATTTTAATTATTCTTCATTCAAGATCAATATAATTATTTTTAAAACAATATGATACAATTTATTAAAAAGAGCTTGAAGACTATATATCTATGTTTTTGACATCTTTTCCACAAATGTTTGTAGTAAATGCTGAGTTTCTAAACGATTTGTACATCAGTTGACTATGTTGAATATTTATTACAACTCGGTACTAGTTTCTGACAACCCGGTATCTTTATTCAAATAAATCAAACAACACAAAATAATGCTTATTAAAATTACCACAATAATTTACAACAACTGTATTTTCACAATTTTCAATGACACTTCAAATTTAATAATTTTTAATAACAATATTAATCTCCACAATTTTCCTTTATTATTTAATTACTTTGCGCTGAGATAAGTATTCCGATGAAAGATCCCCTTTTTGGTACGCTAAGAATACAATATTATTGGTTCACACAAATTTATCTTTGTCTTCGACCAACTGGCAATTTCACTAGCTTGTTTCCTCTTTTTATATTGCTCTCGAATTTGAATCCTCTTTTCTTTTTTTGAATTGCTTTAATGATAAGGTTTCCTATTAATCTATTAATTAGGTTTACAAATTTGTCAATTTATGGGTCTCAGAGTTTTCACATAGCTTATTTGCCTAGTGAAAAATTTTATTAATTTTTAGTTGAGACCGGGTTCCCGATTATTCTTCAATTTCCCTAACTCGAATAAGATAATTTTATTGAAAAGCCAGGTTTCCCACAATGCTCGGGTTTTCCATTAGCTGAATAATTTTTAACTAATTTCAATTTTCTTTAAATATTTCCTAAAGACACTATTGATTTAATTTTATTATATTTGGATTCGTCTCATCTTTTAGCATCCACCCATACCAGTTTCCTCGGATAATATCCATTTCAAAATTTTTGATTTTTTAAAAACAATTTTTACGCTTTAATTATTGTTTTTTGAATTTGGTGTTTCTATTGATATGCATCTGGTTTTTGTGATTTTTATATTTTTGTTTTGGCTTTGCTAGACCAAATCTCAATTTAAAGAAGTACTTTGTAAATTTCGTAACATCTTAGACAAATGATTTATAAAATGTTTTTTATTATTTTAGATGGGTTTAGAAAGCAAATTGTGTCCCTAGATATACTAGGAAACAAGAAATTTTGTCCATTTGTTGATCTAAATATCAATTCAACAAAATACATGAAATATCTTAAAAAACAAAGAAATATCCACTAATAAGAGAAAAACTTAAAAGTAGCCCATTTATTTACTTCAAGAAGGTTGAAAAATTAATGACAAAATTAATGAAAAATTAGAGACAATCGTGCCATAAACATTCATCATAAATCTTTTTCTTCTCAAAAAATAATCACCTAAGATAAGCCAATTCGTGTAAAATATATAAAATATATAAAAAAATATAAAATAAGCATTATCATTAATACATACTTTTCACAAATAACATCTATGCTATCTACATTTTCTAAACAGAATATTTCATCTGGAACTCCCCTATCTTTGAACAATCTTATAATTTGAGCCTGAAGTAGATTTAATCTTTTAAAATCTGGCCTATCCATTTTTAATTTTTGATGTAATTCATCGGATTCGGCGATGAGCATCTCGCGTCGTTCGTGAATTTCCTTGGCCACTTGTTCACAATCATTTAATTTTTTATTAAGTTGTGCAAGACAATTTTGTGAATGAGACCTATAAAAATATTTATTAACAAAATAGAGGTTTCAGTGATATTTATAAATTTCAATGAACAAAATACGTTTGACTTCAATACCGATGACGAACACAACAAAATTTTACATGGCTGTTTTGTTTTTAAAATGGCAAAAATACTGTTTCCATAAAACAATTTCCTAGTAAACTATGTATTCCTGGATGTAATAAGTAGATAGTGAACACTTTACATAGTGAACATATAACTTAAATGATCGAAAATATATATCTTGCCTGTCTTTGCTTTTCATTTTTCAAAAATTACTTGTTTATCATTTATAAATATTATTTATATTTACAACTTAAAAATCACGATTTGAATACTTAAAATATAACAAGAATTTGAAAATTATGTCTCTTCACATATCTTACACATCTAAATAATGAAATTACAGATTTAAATCGTAAAAGAATATTTTTAAAGAAAAAGCCCCACTCCCCACGATTCTCATATTGAATATGAAGGCAAATGAGATTTGGAAAGTCATTTAAAACTTTCACTCGGAATGTATTATAAAATTTAAAAGAGAAAAACACTAAAATAATTTGAATGTAAAAATTGTTTTATGAAAATTAGTTACTTTATTACTTTATTGGTTGTTGGTATCTAGTTGATGGGCTGCAAGATATCAATACAAGAAGGTGATCTCAGATATCAGATATAAGACTTTTAAATTCCATGTCTTGGTATTGTGTTTGATTATTTAGTAAAGTATAGCTGTATATTGAGTAATGATCATTTTATAAGAGAATTTTACTTCAAAAATAAGAACTTCATTTAATTAATTTAATGTTATCAATTAATGATCTGAAAATTTATTCAATGTACTATGTTTGGATGTTTGTATGAACCACGTAAATATTGAAACATACCAACTTCGCATAATCGGATCAAGCTGAAATTTAGCAGATAGATTCGTCGCTGAGAACAATGCTGTCTTTCAAAATTTCACATCGATCGAAGGTACTACAATTAACTTTTTCGAAAATTTTCATTCTTTCATTTTTCATATTTCATATCATTGAGCGCGCATATTGAAATTTAAATTTTGAGAGAATATAAAAGAGTGAGATATAGAGAGATTTAACGGTTAGTTTTTAACAAATACAAACAAACGATACAAAAATAACTTATTTCGAATTACATTACTTATTTCGAAAATAATAAAGAAATACCAAAGCCTACTTTTGAAATCATAGTATAAAAATTTATTTTAAACATGAAATCCTAATCAGAACAAATTGATATATGGAATATTATATTTTCTAAACAAAAAATTTACCCAGCAAGCTCAAAAAGCACCTATAAATTCTGTGTTTTATATGTACGTCATATATAAATCTTGATGCAACGAATTTTTCACAAGACAACTCTAGACACAACCACCATAGAACAAAAAATAAGTAAGCAGGCAAAAATAATGGATAATAATCATTTATTATGGGATTTTTTTAATTCTAAAAGATATTTTAAATTTGAGTGGTTTTCTAGCTTTTTATCACATTTCACCTTTTCATGAGTAGTAGAGAAGCTATATGGATCAGTTATTTGAATTTCAGAAATAACTGTCGTTATCATAACAAGCATAACATGTGCAAAATTACATCAATATGATTGTTTAAATCTGTCTTCATGTTGTCAAATAAATTATTGAAAATCATGCCACTTTCGAAGTTTCATGTTGAACTTCAAATACAGTCATAATTAGAAAAATATTACATATTTTTGGATAATTTTAGAGAAAATTAATTTTAAAGATATTTTTATCATTCCAGTAGAAACAGAAAGTGAAAAATATGTGAATTTCACTACTTAAATTCACCAGTAACATTTTATTTAACTTTATTACAAACCCAAAAATTTATGAATTCCAAAGAATCATATTAAGATTATTAGTAAAATTATAAAAAAAGGAAGTATGATCAATTAATATAATCAAATGACAATTGATGAAACTGCTTGAATAAACATTAATTTGTACAGCATCATGTTGTGATGATTCTGAAATCAAGAAATGACAATCAAACAGTCCCAGCATGATTTATCGTCTGACTTTTATATATCAAAAGAAAAAATTTTGCAAATAGTATTTATTCAGTATTTTAATCAATCAATGGAAAATAATTACATGATTTATTGGTTAAACAATCTATTCTCTATATAAAATAAACGTGAAGAAAATTAATTTCATATATATATATATATATATATATATAAAATAGATATATTATAATAACTTTCAATTTTCACCTCTGATTTCTTTTTATTAAAAAATTGTCTATGAATCAGTAAAGATATCGGTTTATTTTGAGATTCACTAATTTTCGGCACAGCTTTTTTCAAGTGAATATATATAAAGTGCAATAAATTCATTACTGATAGAATATTAATTTAAGGGGATGGCGATTTCATTATCAATACCCTTTCCAATAATTATCAACGTTTTATACATAATTTCAAAATAAATTAAATCTGTTGACACTAATCGGAAACATAACTCAAACCATCAACTGCCAATGTTCATGTGTACCCAGTATATTGATTTTATACAAAATATCATTGGAATGTCAAATATATAATTAACGACAAAAAAATAAAACAATAAATAAAATAAATGAAATCAAAATAATGAATCTTACACCCAGTTCGTTCTTTCATTTGAATTTATGATATTCATTATTTGAAAGATGTGCTTTTTACACCAAGTTTGAATTTGATCTATACCTTTCAAAATTTTTGGTATTTCATCTAGTTCTTTTTGGTTGTCATTGTACTTTTCAGTATTCTTATCAACATCGGCATTGACTTCTGTAATATCATTCATAGTAGAACGGAGCAATCTTATCAATTCTTCGTTTGTATACAGATACAATTTCAAACATGGATATCGTAGCATGATATTTAGTTGATCATTGTATTCAGATAGTTTATGGGTTTGATAATATTTTATCAATTTCGGTACCGATTCGAATTTGCATGGTTCTTGGAATCCATAAAATCCATCTTTAAAAATTATCCGTAACAATTTATTTTGACCTTCTTTTCTAAAAAAACATAATAATAATAATAAATATAAAATTGCATCAACACGCTTTTGCTTCAAAACAAACTAAAAAATAAAATACAAATATTTCTTCAGTATTCAAAAATGATTATACATGAACAAAAGGTAAATTTGTGAGTGATTTTTTATTCCATCGATTTTTATTATCGAAAAATTATGGTAAATATAATAATAATAATTATTGTGGCTTTTATTTTGTTTTAATCTTTGTGAAGAATCTGTAAAACCCGACAGAAACTCCTCTAAAATTGTGACGGGACATCTGGTGTGCTTGTATGTATGCTAACAAACAATATACAACTATAATAATATTCACAATTTTATTAACCAAAAAAAATTACTTTATTATCATATCAGCAAATCTCCGGTTATAGAACGGTACTTTTGGATTTGAATTGTAATCAAGTTACTGTTAATTTTCGAAGATATATGGACTTCTATCTAATTTTCTCGAATCCTGTAGTAAGTAAGGGATACATTATTTTACCGATAAGATTTTGTGAATTGTAATCGAAGTTGATCTTATTGTAACCGTGAGTTTTATAACTATCGCCACAAATTTTCGTATAAATTTTGATACTTTGAGATTAATTCAGTTAGTAATAGAGAATGTTAATTACCAATAATATTGGTCAATTCCTTCGGTCTATAATGTTCTCGAGCTCGAAAAGAGAGATATACGTGGCATTACACCTATTACATGTAGATTGCTAAACGAGATCTGAACACAATCCAACCGAAGTTTAAACTTATTAATAAACATATTGCGTACTTTAAATGAATTTGACACAATCCTATAGTTTAAATTCTCCAACTGCTTGTTGTTGTTAAATTAAATTTCAATATTTTAAAATTTTATATTTGATTGCTAAATTTAAATTTGAATTATAATTTTTAAAGAATAAAATATTTTTATTAAAAATTTGATATAATTAATATATTATAAGAACTCTTTTCAAATTTCACCAATGATTTCTTTTCAATTGACAATATTCATTAAAAACGATTGAGTATGAATCAGTAAATATATCGATGTTTATATTGATATTCACCAATTTTTGACACTGCCTTTTTCAAGTGACTTTGATCCTAAAGGCACTTGAAAAAGGTAGTGCCGAAAATATGTGATTATCAAAAAACATTGATATATTTACTGATTCATAGTCAAACTTTTTAATAAATAAAATGATAATTATTAAAATTAATATATTTAATAAATTTGTTCAAAAATCAATAATCAATAATTTTTATTGGTTATTATGTCTTACCTGATGCTGACAGGAAAGCCATTTATTCAATAATAATAATAATAATAATAATAATAATAATAATAATAATAATAATAATAATAATAATAATAATAATAATAATAATATAAAATGATGATTTCTTGGTAGCAGCATTTATTATTTAAAACAATAAAATGATAATTTAAGCCTTTTGCTGCAAATAATGTATTTAATGAAAGAATTTTCGACTATAAGATAGTCCTTGTCAATCTCCTGGAATTTAGCAATGTTCTTCCCCAAAATACCTTTTAATCTTTCTTTTATTTCCTTTCTCTTAATTCTCATTGGTTGTAAATATAATGAATTGTTTTACTAAAAACTTTTAAAATTTTTTACAGCTTCTATAATAAGCTTCTAGAAGCCTAATAAAATATTTGAAAATATTCTAAATAAAGCCTCCAATAACCACTTATATATGCTATTTAAATATTTCAATAAATGTGTCAATTTTGATTTTCAAACCCTATTTTTTAAAATTTTTTTCTATATTATTCTAATTATTACTTTTTAATTTATTCTATTTTTTAATTTCTTTATATATTGTCATTTATTCTCAAGGTCAATGACAACAGATCAAATTCATGATTTCATTGATTTCTTCTTTAGTGTTGATCTTTGGCTGTCTGTTTATGATGAGAATTGCTTCTTTGAATCTGACATTTTTCTTCTGGATGTTTCCATTAGCTATGATTTCTATTGAAATATTTTTTCTTTCCTCTGTTGGCTGACACTGCCGGAGATATCTGCCCAACGAGGATGTTCCACCAGGATCTAGATGTTCTTTAAATCTTTGGTGCAAGGTCCTGAGGGTACTTCCAATGTAGATTTCATTGCATACAATAGACGATGTTTTTTCTAAAGCACATATCTTTCGGTGTCTGGCAGTTTTTCATTGTGCAATTGTTTTCTTTATTTGTGTTGCCTGCCAGAGCCCTTCTCAATGTCCAAGATTTATGTGCTATCCGAATTGGAAGACCGGTACGTTTAAGTTCTTTCAGGATCTTGAAGTCGAGTATGTCACTGATGAATGGGATATTCAGATAGAAATATTTCTGATTCTTTTGTGTTAATTCCCTAGATCTTCTTGGGGTAGAATTCATTCTTTCAATGTCCTCACCTTGGTATCCGTTTCGCTGTAGGATTTTATTGAAATTTGATTGTTCTTTAAAGTTTTCGTTTTTCTCCGTGCATCGATTGGCTATTCTTCGTTTCTCGTTTCTTATGACATGTACTTTCTGTAAGTATGGAAGCGCTGATCTTTGGTGCATAAATATTTCTTTGCGAGTTGGTTTTCTGTAGAACCCGTATGTTGGAGTATTTCCTTCTATTTTGATTCTCAAATCCAATAAATTGAGAGATCCATCTTCTTCCGGATATTCGATTTCGAACTTAATATCTTGATGAGCCGCATTGAATGTATGAAGTATTTCCTCCGCTTCTTTTCTGCTTTTGGTCGTGATGAAGATATCATCTACATATCTTGCATAGAAACCGATGGGTTGTATGGTCCTAAGTGTCTGTCGTTCGAGGTTATCCATAAAGATGATTGCTAGCAGTCCTGATATGCTAGAACCCATAGGCAGACCTTTAACTTGTTTATAGATATTTTGTTCTTCAAAGGTAAAATAGGTGTTCTCGAGGATAACAGTAAGTAGTTTGGTGATATTCTCGATATTCATTTCCTTTATTAACAAGTTGCTTTCTCTTAATTTCTTTTCTAAACATAGAATAGCCTCTTTTGGTTCGATAGATGTGTATAGTGATACGACATCAAGACTGAATGGGTATTGGAATTCTCTATGACAAGTTATGTTATTATTTAGTCTTGTCACGAGGCAGTCGCTGCTTTGAAGATGGTGTGGTATCGTGTTGTGGTATCGTGGTATCGTTTTATTGTTTTAAATAATAATAATAATAATAATAATAATAATAATAATAATAATAATAATAATAATAATAATAATAATAATAATAATAATATATGATAATTATTATTATTGACACCAATAAATTATTCCAAGCAATGGTTTGGTTCATAAATTAAATTACACACTTAAATGCCTTCAAAATAAATTGAAATGTTTAAATTGAAATGGTATAAAATCATTAATTTTAATGAGAAGTAATTACTTTGATCCTAAAGTCACTTGAAAAAGGCAGTGCCGAAAATATGTGAATATACAAAAAACATTGATATATTTACTGATTCATAGTCAAATTTTTTAATAAATAAAATGATAATTAATAAAATTAATATATTTATTAAATTTTTTTAAAAATTTATAATTTCTTTAGTTATTATATCCTACCTGATGATAACAGGAAAACTATTTATTCAATAATAGTAATAATAATATGATAATTACATATATTATTATAATGGTATTATTATTATTATTATTGACACCAATAAATTATTCCAAGCAATGGTTTGGAAACCTATAATCCATAAATTAAATTACACACTTAAATGCCTTCAAAATTAATTGAAAAGTTTAAATTGAAATGTTATAAAATCATTAATTTTAATGAGAAATAATTATTTTTAGCTAAACCGATAGATAATTAATTTTGAAAATAAATTAAAAATATTCAATATTTGATATTTTCATTGAAAATTTTAGCCAATTTCAATTTCAGGCCAATTAATTGAAGTTTAAAATTGTACTGACCGTGAAATACATATCCGTTGAAAAGGCAGTGAAATTAATTGCATATACCCAAAGGATGAGTTGAATATTACAGAAAATTGACCAAATATTTGCTAAAATACCATTCATTTGAATATTTACAATTACAACAACCGCAAATGGATATATCCAATCTTGAAAAGGTAGATTTAATTTTAATCATCACATCGTTTCTAACTAAAAAAATAGTAGAATTTAATCAAAATATTCTCAACATGTCGAATCCGAGTAGAAATATAAAATAAAAAAATATGGAATTAGTAAAAATGCTTTCATTATTTCAAATCAAATTGAATAAAAATAAAAATATTGATGTTTTAATTACAAATGAGTTATTTCAGTAATTAATTTTCACATATCTGATTGAAATTTGAGAAATTTTTTCATGTGAAAAAATTAATTAAATAACTACAATTATTATATTTTGGAATATATAAAGAATGTCAAAACGAAATCAAATAACTTTGTGATACAGGAGAAAAGACGAGGATGACCAACTTCAATCATCTATTCAAAGGTAAATTAAATTGTTCAGATTATATATATCAGGCCCGGCGTGAGGCGGGTACGATGCGTGATTTTCACGCAGGCGCCACGGCGGAAAAATACAAAAGGCGGCAAAATTGTACAGAAATTTGTTATTTTCATAAGATTTTTATGTTTTTATAATAAATATGAATTAAATTAAAAGTAATAAAGTTATATTGTTTTGTTATGTATGCATTTATCGTTTTTTTACTCTTATTATGGAATGCGAAGGCGGTAATATGCAATTTTCACACATCATCTGAAACTCTAGCGCCGGTGCTGATATATATATATATATATATATATATATATATATATATATATATATATATATATATATATATAATTCCCCACCGCTGGATCTAGGGTGCTGAAATTGCATGTCACCTTCATTTGACTCGGGACATGCCATAGGCTGTTTCAACCCCAGGTGACCACTCCTAGGGTACCCTAACCATACTCAGAGTCACCTTGATGTACTACAGTAGATACCCCCAAGGAGGTGAAATTGGCAACAATGTTACAAATAAAAGTTGTAGATCATGTTAGGTTTAAAAAATTGGATTATTTCAACTTTTCATTTGACCCATTTTTTACCGACTGGGTGCCGTTTTAAGTTTTACATTTAAGTAGAAAAATTGATTAATCAAATTTCGCCAAAAGTTAATTTTCCTAATTTCTACATATCTAATCAAGAATACAAGTTGATTCTCCAAAAAAATAAAGACAAAAAAGATAATTGTAGAAGTTTTTATTTCAAAATACAATTTATTTATGCTTTAAGAATGAATTAAATTACTCTGTTTATTACAAATCAATTGATACGGTTACAGATCCGGCCCAAGCTGCTTACTATCCAACAAAGTTTTTGAATTCTTTGGAGCCTCCGGGCATGCCTTCACACAACTTGGAACTTAAATTTGAGCTCCTATCACACTTCTGAGAAATTTGGATCTCCTTAAACTATGCAATGGAACACGATTGAGCATCAAGAATCTCTTACCTCATGTAATAGAATCCACAATTTTGACAGGCTGCGTCAAAAGAGAATATGTCTTCATTCCAAGAATTCCACTCATACCAACAGATATGCCTTTTGATTTCAAGCGCCTCCAATTTTCAATCGGGCTTGCATTTGCTATGTCTATCAACAAGGCACAGGGACAGTCTTTAAAAGTGGCAGGCATTGTACTTGAGGAAGCATGCTTTGCCAATGGACAGCTATATGTGGCATGTTCTAAATTTGGGTCACCAAGAAATTTTTTCATTTTTACACAAGAAGGAAAAACCAAAAATATAGTCGCCGACAAGCTTTATCATAAGTGTACATGTACTTTTTTTTAATTAAATTTTTATGTATTTTTTAAATTATTTTTTTAAAATGAATGAATTGAAATAAATTTCTTTATTTTGAATCTGTTTACTATTTTTTAAATCGTGCAACGCCGGGTACACCATTCGTGTTTTGTGAATAAACCACTGAACAAAAAACATAAGAAAAGAAATTAAATGATTTTTCCAACACTGAAACAAATTAAATTTATATAAACTATTAATATTTCGATAATATTAATTTATAATTCTAATATTTTGATAAATTTACTGAAAAAGAATAATCAAAAATTTCCTGATAAATATTTTAAATGATATTTAAAAATACCGAAAATTAACATTGATAAATGTCTTTTCATATGTAAATCGAGCGAATATAAATTTGAAAATAAAATATATGATTTTGATATTTTGATAAAATTTGTGTTTAATAACTTGAATTCCGAACAGCTAAGTTCTTTCATTATTAGGTAAGAAACAATTTTACAGCACGGATTTTGTTTGAATACAATATATTCTTGATGAAATTTCCAATCTAAATTATTATTTTACGATTAATTACTGGACTGACTTGCATGTGTCAGACACGGACAGCCTCATTTTGCGAAATTGGCTAGTCCAAAAGCAAATACGTGATTTTTGAATAAAATTTAAAAATTGTAAAAGTGAAATATAATTTTCTGTTATTGTTCGTTTTCCCTGATCGTAAAGATATGAGAAATAAACAATAAATAAATCTAAGTTAGAAATTTGGAAAAAGAATTTGAGATCTATTTCATTTCAATTGAATGTTTGTTCTAATTATTAAACATCTGCAAATAAAATAACAAAATAATTCATTTTCGGTATTGTATCGAAACTTGGGTCCGTATCCAGTATGAATCCGGGAATACCAAAATCGGTGCGGTTGTCGATGCCAAGTTCATATTCTCAAAAGCCTGCTCACAATTTTCATTTTATATTATTTTGTCACTAATTTTACCACATATACCCTCTAAAGCTCATAATTTTTTTGTGTAGTCTTTAATAAATCTTCGGTAATAGTTGCAAATGACCAAGAAACTCCTTAAATTTTTCACACAATTCGGCCTTTGAAATGATTGAATAACTTCAATTTTGCTTTGATCAGTTTTGATGCCACCTTCATTTATAACTAGGTTGTTCTCGAGCGCCTACGGCGCCCTTTTTTTTCAAAATCCCAAGTCCTTCGCGTGAATCTTATTGCATGCGTTCGAATCAAAATTATTATTAACAAATAATAACTACTTACAATTGTTGATGATATAATTATAATATTTTAAAATAATCATAGTAAGCATTGAGCGTTACAGAATCAGTGAGTGTGTAACCTGGCCTAAATATTTCACTTCGCTTTTCAGTATTTGACATTTTTCTGGATTAATTCTTAATTAAGCTTCTGCAATTTTCTGCAATACACTTTCCAACAGTTTGTAGTGTTCTTCCAGCGTGTTCGTAAAAATTAATATATCGTCAAAAATAAACCATTACCCAGTCTTTCCATAAATCCTTTAATATCTTCGCCATGGGGTCTTGAAACGTGCCTGGTGCTGTTGCGATGCCAAACGGCATTCGGTTGAAATATAATTGTCCCTCTTTCATTGTAAAAGCTGTTTTCTCCTGCGATTCTCTATCCAATCTTACTTAATAGTATGCGTTTCCAAGATCAATAGAACTAAAATATCTAGTTCCATGCAAAGTATCTAAGATATCATCGACCTATGGCATCAGGGACGTCTGCCTTTCAGTAATTTTGTTAAGTTGTCTGAAGTCCAAACAGAGTCCATCCTTCTTTTGTTTTTTCCAAACTCACACTAACGGGTAATTCCAAGATGAATTATACTTTCTTATAATATTATTATCCTCCAGATTTTTAATGACCATGTTTATTTTCTCTTCCAAGTTTATAGACTGTCTTCTTGGCTTTATCATTATTGGTCTGCAGGTTGTTTCAATTTTAAATCAGTGCATCCGAATCCCATTTGCCAGCCATAAAAACACATTTATTTCTCTTGATAATTCCTACAAGTAATTTATCTTCTTTTACTTTCAACTTCTTTATTATATATTGGAATCTTTCTTCATTTGTGATATTCCTCCGAAATTTAGCTATCACACATTAAATATTATTTCACCCTCTTGAATCACTCTTAATTCAATATCGAATTGTTTCTGTAATTCTACACCTCCGATAACATATGGAACAATGTTTTGTACTACGGTAAAGGTCACTATTTTTGTTTGCTTCCCTATCTTTACATCGATTTGAATTTTACCGATTGTCTCTGTTATGGGTTATCTGATGGTTTTATCTTATTTATTTACCCTATTTATAGTTATGTTTTAGAAGTAAATATACTATATTATGTTTATTATTTTCAATTGCAATTTGTTAGGAAGATTTGTAGAACCCGACAGCGTCACCTGTAAAATTTGTGGCGGGACAGTCGGGGTGGGGGTTAGGGTTGATAATATAACCTTTGCGTGTACTGGGTTTTCATTAGTAATGATGGTGTGTTCGGTTGGGTGATTAGATTTTCCATCGAAAGTTACTGGTTCGCAGAGTTTATCGTATTTGAACACTCTTTTAAATGAAAAACTCTGATTAATGAACACCAATTAAGGCCCTTGTTTGTTTTACAAAATTTTGATTGAACATTAATTTTTTTTATTGGATATTATTTTACATAATTAAAAATACTTAAACGCAATCCAAAAATTATATATTATTATAATATTATATAAATAATTTTTGTCAAATTAAAATGTCCAGATGAAAAGCAGCAACATTAGAAAAATACGAAAAAATCAAGCGAATTGAATCGTAAAGTTTCCAAAAACCGAGTTTCTACTGAAACAGGAGTTCCACAAAACACAATAGCAAGATGGTGCGGGCTTGAAAAAGATAAAATTATAGAGACATATGAAGCAAACAATCAAAGTCCTGCAAGAAAGCGTCTCAGAGGTTCAAATATGAAAAAATCGATTAGTGCTTTTTTGAATGTTTCAAAGAAAAAAGAAAAGTTAACATTACAATAAATGGTCCTATTCTTCAAGTAAAAGCAGATGATTTTGCAAAACGTCTTGGACAAGACTTCAAACCATGTAATGAATGGCTTGACCGATGGAAAACAAGATATAAAGTATCCTTCAAAATTCTTAATGGAGAATCGGCCAAAGTTAATGAATCAACTGTAGAAGAATGGTTAAGTAAACTTTCAAACATTATAAAAGATTTCAAGTTTGAAGACATTTATAATGCAAATTATAAATGTTTGCAAATAAAACATTTAATATTAAGGCAAAAAGTGCTTTAATGGTGAAAAGTAAGAAAGGATTACAATACTTTTTGGATGCAATGCAACAGGATCAGATAAACTCACACCTTTAGTAATCGGTAAATCCTTAAAACCAATGTATTTAAAACGTATAAATATGTCAAATCTTGGAGTTTACTACCGGGGTAATAGAAAAGCTTGGAGGACCGAAAACTTTCGAGAATGGATTGCAAAACTTGATAAAAAGTATCAAGCTGAAAATAGAAAGATACTTCTATTTATAGATAACTTTTCAGGACATACTTTGAAATCACAATTTATCAATGTAAAGGTTGTATTTTTTCCTCTGAATTGTACTTCAAAGATTCAACCAATGGATCAAGGCATAATTATAAATTTCAAACATAAATATAGATCTGCAATGGTTAGAAGAATTTGGAAAATCTTGATGGTGGAATTGATCGTGAAAATATTGAAGAAATAAATGTCAAACACACAATTGATTTTATCGTATCAGCCTGGAAGTACATGAATATTATATATATATATATATATATATATATATATATATATATATATATATATATATATATATATATATATATATATATATATATATATATATTCTAAATATGTTATCCTTCAGTCAATTAATATTTGCTTAAATATTACTGAATGTTATTTAATAATTCACACTTTTACATAATTATTAATTATTTTTATTATAATACATTATTAAAGTAGTTTCGTCGACAGATTTGTTGAAGATCAAACATTATATCGGAATTGTCAAATTTATTTACACAACTCATTTACATTTCATTATTTTTTTATTTACAATTCCTAATTGTAAAATGTGCGCAACATAATACCAATGATAAATGATAGATAACCGGTTAAAAATTTTTACCCTTTATCAAAATAATCTTTTAATTAATTAGAAATGTTCGTTTAATTCTTATAATAATTTTAAAAATTTCCTAGTTAATGTTTCCTTTATTCTTTAAAATTAAAATATAAAAGATTTAAAAATGCTTTACAACCCTGTGAAGCCCCAGACACTAATAATAACAGACCAAAATTAATGTTTATCCTAGAAGGATATATTTTAATTATGAATGAAATCCTTAATATTTCTGTTTATCTTTAATCAGGTTTTTGATATTTCTTTTTTTTTCATTATGACTATAGATCAAAAATTTATGTTACATAGGAAAATTAAATTTTGATCTAGTCATTTTATGAAATTTAAAATTTAAAGTAATATCAGATTATTTTTGTTTAAAGTTTTATCCTGAAATTAACAAAAATTTGATTTTTATAATTGGTTTCAATTTGATTCTTTTGAAAATTTTCCTTCGATTTTTGATAATTTAATGAAAATTTTTAAATGAAATTAAATATATATCGAATAACTTTTTTCAAGTTTTATTTAATTTGATATGAATTTCCAATAAAGATATATTTGCGACCAATCTTTATTCAGTTTTTTAAACATAAGTGAAACAGTTATTTTAAATTTAACCCTTAATATATTTTATTGGATGGATTTTTAATTAACTAAAGGACAAAAAGTAAAAAGAAAACTTTATGACCTTGAAAATTGTAAATAGAAATTTTAAAAAATAATGTTATTAAAGTTGATACATAGAAAATACCTAATTGTCAATGTGTAAATTCCCAAAGCTTTATCTGATGAGTCTCTAACCAAATAATATACATCTTCTAAGCCCGTCATGTAGTCATTGATTTCTTCTTTCGAAGTATTACCCCAATACCATTCTTGGGAATTGATGTCATTATTAATTTCTTCCAAAGCTGTCTGATATCTGTTCATTGTTCTGAAATCATCAACGATACATCAATTTAAAAATTAAACAATTTAACAAAAAAAACAAAGATAACCAAACATTATAATAAAATAAGTGATCCAAAATAAAATTACACCAATTGGAAACTGTTTACAATAAAAGTTGGTCGTACATATATATATATATATATATATATATACACAAATAAATATCAATTTTCTGAAATTAGAACCGTGACCATTTTATTGATATTTTATTATCGATATGATTAAAATAATAATAATAGATTTTATTTCTGCATACATAATTTAGACTTTAAAATGTTAATTATTTAAAGCGTGGACTTGAAGTTATTATAATTAAAATTCCAATTAAATAATTTAATGACAACAAACCAAAAGTAACTTCATCCATAAGATGATTTATGAGTGCAAGATGAGTATTGAAACCCCTAGTTAATAATTGTGAAAAGAAGTTTCACACATTCCAATCTTATGGATCAAGTTACTTTTGGTTTGTTGTCATTAAATTATTTAATTGAAATTTTAATTATAATAACTTCAAGTCCACGCTTTAAGTAATTAACATTTTAAAGTCTAAATTATGTATGCAGAAATAAAATCTATTATTATTATTATTTTAATCATAACCATTTGCGCTTCATCTAATATATATTATGTAAAGAGTATGTAGTATCAGTCTTATTTTAAATCTGAGTTTCACAAAAAGTTAAAAAAGTTAAAGAAAAGAAAAATCTAATAAATTAAATTTCAATTGTCAATGAATTTTGCGTATAACTCTCTACATTTTCTATGTTTGTCTCTTCGACTGCTCTGCTAAGTTTTTCTGCTATCAAGGGAACCATTGATTTCAATAAGACCCCAAAAACCAATGACTATCCCTTGTTTGCACATTAATATTCATATACATTTTTATTTTTATTATTCATCTAGTGTCAATGAATAAGGAATTCCCAAAACTATCTGCTTCTTAAAATAACAGACCAGTTCATTTTTTTGTTTACGTAGAAATTCATAACCATATCCCTGATTCCATTTGAAGATGTCGGGGCCCTTTATCTTATTTACTTTTCCGAAGATGGAGGCATATCTGTATAAAGTCACTCTTAGCGATTGAATTAAAAGAAAATCCATCTAACTCAGCTAATTTTGAAATCTCTACTTCCATAGAATTTTTTTCTAAATAAATTCTAGTGTTACCTTTTTCATTTTGCTTTATGTCAATCTGATGGATTTTCTTTAAATGCAAAATCAAAGAAGACGTTGATCCTCAAGAAGATTTCATGATTTTTTGACACTTGGTACACTGAGCTTCGTCTTTGTTCTTCCGAATAAAGTAAATCCATACATTTGATTTCATTTTTGACATATTAAGGGTGATAAATATTAATACTTTTCTATTAACGGAGTGTTAATAATTGAAGTCTAAAGATATATTAAAATACAAATTGATTGCCTAAATCTGGTATTATTAAAACAACCGATTTAAATGGCGAATTAATTAATTTAATAATAATGATAATTATGCGTGCCAGCATTTATACTTATTATACTTTTACTACATAATAGTATTTGATACTTATAATACAATATATATTTTATATATAAATTAGTTTTTTTTAAATATCCCTAACCTCTCCCGTGTTTAAAAGGTTTTAGCCATTCAACGTTGCGAATTATAATTTTTCCATCTCTGTCTTGTAATTCATAACTATTTTTATGGATCTTTCTAACAACGAAAAAAGGTCCTGCATATCGGTCTTCTTCTTTTTTTCTCACATCTACTTTAACTAAAACCTTTTCATTCATATCGAATTCTCGGTGTATCCGGTTCTCATTTTTATAATTTAAATTTCTTTGTTTTGATTGCACTTCCTCCACTATTTTACTTCTATCGTTGTATATTCTTTTATTATTGTTCCATTCTTTAGATATTCGGAAACCAAATACTGCTTTTGATGGACTCTTTCCAATTGTGCTTTGAATAGTAGCATTTAAACTAAACTTAATTTCAGGTAACACTTCAACCAATTCCTCTTAAGTTTATCTCTTAATGATGTACTGATAAAATCTCGTATTGTTCGAAATTGTCTTTCAATCAAACCATTAGTGTTATGATGATAAGGGCTAGAAAATTGTAGCTGTACATTGTGATTCTTAGCCAACTCTTTTATCAAGTTAGACTCAAATGTTTTCCACAATCAACATGAATAATTCTCGGTGTCCCGTATTTTAATATCCAGAATTTCACAATAGTATCAGGTGTAGTTTTTTCGTCCTGCTTTGCTACTGCTGTCAACGAAATGTATCGACTACACATATCTATAATTCCGAAAATATATTTCTTTCCATGAATGTTTGCCTCCAAAGGTCCACAAAAGTCTATCACTATAACCTCAAAAGCCACTGGTGTTTTTACAATTATTTCTTTTGTTTTTGTTGTCAATGTTTTTCGTTTCTGACATATTTCACAACTTTGTATATATTGAGTCACGATTGTATTTGATTCCTCCATATCGTAAATAACTTTTTTATAATCGATTACCTTCTTACATCCAGCGTGACACAGGATTTTGTGCATGTCTTTGACAAATTCTATTCTATTTTCTTTTGGAATCCAAATTTTATTTTCTCTTGTTAAAATTAAATTTTCGTTGATTTTAAATCTTGTAGTATCATTTTTATCAATTGCTTTTCTCCTATGTTCTGTCTCTTAATTACCTTTTGCCATTGAAATCCATGTTGAGTAGCTGTCATTGCCAACAATCTGGTTTTTACTTTCTCTGTCTTTGCATCTTCATGAATTTCCATACACTGTGTACATCTCCCACATTTATCTCTCGATAACACGTCAGCGTTCGAATGGTCAATTTATTTTCGATATTTAATATCTAAACTACTCAAGAAGTTTATCCATGTCTGAAATTGTGAAGTTATAGGTTTTTTAGTTGTCATCATAAATGTTATAGCCTTGTGGTCCGTTCTTAGCTGGAATCGCTTGCCGTAAAGATAGTGCTTAAAATGCTGTGCAAAGTAATAAATTGCTTAATTAGTAATAATGGAAATGAGTACAAAAGACATCAAAATAAACCTTTGTTTAACTAGAAATATTGAATATTTTTAAATAAACAATTAAAATATTTAGGATAATATTATTTCAAAATCAAATTGTTTTCATTCAATATATAAATTTAAAGGTAATTACCCTCAAAATCCTTTTTAACATTTTCTGTCAAACTATGATAGATACCATAAGTGATCAATGGCTCTGGAAGCTCTTTTAAATACAATTTTATCAATTTTGCCAAATAAATATCATTAATTTCATTGATCCCGATTAGATTGGATTCTTCATCGAATCTTGGATGTGCGAATAATTCTTTAAGTATCATTTAAGTATCATTTGTAGCAGCAGTATAACTGTAAGCTTCCATTATTTTCTGACCATTGCTATTACCAAGACATCTGCGTTGCAATTCGTCAATACAACATTTGATAAATAATGGGACTCCATTAGAATGCAACTTCTAAAACATATAAATTACAGCAAGATTAATAAATTTTCAGTTTATTTTCCTGTTTATCAAATTTTGGCAATTTATCAATAAATGAATTAAAATTAGATACTAATTTCCGGGCCCACTTTTATCAAATGTTTGTTGGGGAAATAAGTGATTATTATTTACCATAAGTTAAAATATACAATTATTTAGCATAATTATTTAATTTAATTTAATAGTAAATAAATAAGCATTAGTATGTTAGGTCAGATTTTTATTAACTGTGCACATAGAACTATTGAATTTGTGCTCAAAAAAATTAAACAAAAAAATTTTAAAATGTGCTGAAAATTGTACAAAAGTGTGCTCAAAAACATCTTATGTCAGCAGGAAATTAATTTAGTAATTAAGAAATTAAGTAAGTAAAAAAACACCTCATTTTTAAGCTTTGGACACTTGAAGTCCGATTGTTCCCATTGTCGATTGGCGATTATCAATATATTTTGACCTTATATATTATGATGTGTCACCATTTTTTGTACGACATCCCTTTCGGTATTGAAGGGTCATTCAATTAAAAATCCTATTAGAAAAAGATCATGTGATCAACCCCTTATAATGACTGTCGCCATAATTTTATTTACATTGTGTAGCATTAGTATTAGGTATATAAACAAATGAAAAACACTATATTAAAATTAAACATTTATTAATTTTTTTAAAAAGAAAAATACCATAAATAGGAAAATAATGAATGCTGACTTCAGGAAGGCTGTTAAAAATACTTATTTGTACTGTTGATTGTACCTTTGACTTTGGAGGCCTACCACGTTTTTTGAGGAGTAGTTGGGTTATATTCTGAGATGTATTTTTGAAACAGTTTTCTTGAATTGGCTCTGGTTGAACTTTCAATGTCTTCCTTGCTAATGTTGGCCGACCTCTTTTTCGCTTTCCCCAATCGGAACAGTTTTTGCCAAATTCGGGATTATGACAAGTTTAAGTCCAATAAGTGGATTCTTTTTTTAGAGTGATGTTAATGGACTCTGGGCCATTATTTGTGGAAGGACTTCTTCAAAATAAATTGCAGGTGGTTTCAAAGTGGACAACACCATGATTGTCACTATTGTATTGAAGTTTCATGACTTGACTACATTGTGGTCCTCTTTTCCTGACAAGATTACAACAGTACAACTCTTTGCGTCCATCTCTGGTGTCATTTGATTTATAAAATCACCAAAAATTGTTTCTTGAGAGTCATTCAACTGCTTGATCTCTATTTTGAAAAAACTGAATTGCATCCCAATTCTTAAACAATTTGGTTTTTTTTTTGACAACAGGTTCAGTGTCTGGCTCTGAAATATCTTCATTAGAATGGCATTGATTCAATTCCTGGAATTCAGTGCTGTTGTTCATTTTGCTCATAATTATATGTTATACAAAAATATAAAGTGCAAACGCAACTTTTCCTCAAATAGTTAAAACAAGTTTGAAAGTAATAATTAATATTAAAATTGATTTTTGTTTTTAAATTTAATTTAATTCTCTTTTATAATTAATTTATCTACTCTATTAAATTTTTTCGAGTTAATTAAATTAATTTTTGCGCCCAATTAATAAATCCATGAGCACAGGAATTTCTTGATGTCAAATAATTAATTAATTATTACATATTATAAATCCATGGGCAAGTAACTCATTAGCCCAGTAATGTCTTTTTGAGCTTATTTAATAAAACCCCTATTTCTATTTCTAATATTCATGATCATTATATTCATGATCATTTAATTAGTAAATATTTTGTAGGGTATTTCGGTGAATAAAATGTACTTATACATTTACTTGCATTTAACACTTTGACTGCCACAAGATTTAAATACAACTGGCATATGCAGTGGGATTAGACGTCGTGTGAATTACATATAATTCTTTGACAGATTTGGGTTTGGAGTAGTGAAGTAAGTAAGTAAGTAGGTGGCTAACGTGTTAAACAAATGAATATAAAAGAAAAACATTAAAAAATAATTTTTAATCAATGAGTAAGATATTTTTTATAAAAAATTGTTGAGATTGTAAAAGTAAATTATGTTAAATTGATTAGTTTCAAGTAAAAATAAAACCAAAATTGAACGAAAGAGAATGGTGATCAAGCAGAGAAGTAATGTCAAAGAAAGATATGACAAAAACAGAACTGAAAAAGTGTACAATCAGACACAAAATGGAAAGATGCACAAATCTGAAGAAGTGGAATAAAGTGAAATGTTATCGAAATTGAAGCTGGAAAACGGTGTAGATTAGGGAATGGCGAAGAAGACAGTGAGCAAAAATTGTTAGAAAATGTTTAGAAAGGCTCGAAAAACAGGTAAATATGGAAAACACAAACTATTAATTAATTGGCTAATCGAAAACCTGAGTGCGGCGATTAGGAAGAATAAACAAAATGGGGATTTAGAGGGAAATTAGTTAAACAGTCTGGTAAACAAGGGTAAACACAAGAAGGGGAATTACTAAAAGGGTCAACAGAAATAACAAATTAGAGAACGATAACTAAGGAAGTCAAAACCAATTATGTCAAAAATGGAGCAATTACAACTATTATGGGAGTATATAAGGAAAGTCCAAATTCAGAAAATCGGCAGTAGCCTCAGATAGGGACGAAGAAACCGACAATAGAAATTTAAGAAACAAAGTCAAGAACTGAGATGGGAATTATAAGAGGAACAAAAGAGTCAAAAAAGGAGTATTAAAGGAGTTCGGATCAAAGAGTGAAATATCAAATAAAAAGGCGAAACTTATTTTTAAATCGCACAGGGTCGAGACTTTCCAGAGCGAAGCTAGATCAGACAGAGTAACCGAAATTGTTGTTAATTGGAAATTGTTATCACCTATTGAGAATTATAAATTTGCTATAAACAAATATAGGCTAGGAGTTTGTGTTTGTCAATTTTGGGACACGTGGAATCAAAGTAACCAACGGTCGACTTTTTATTATCATAAAACCCAACAAAATTATTTATATTTTAATAATAAACAAATCTCTTAGACTTCCTGCCATGATGCACTTTTATACTCACAAAATTTTGTGTTAAGCAGTCATTAATTTTAAACTAAACCACTGGTACCTAATTTTAGCAGTAAAAACTAAATAAAAGATCTACAGTGCATTGGAAAGCCGAAAAAATTATAATTGTTAACGCCCATGAAAAAAACGAGTTTAATCCATGAAAAACGATTATATTTTATCATTTTGCTCCCAATTTCTAATATCTCTCTAGATTTCCCCTAAGCAATTATACGTTATGGCATTGAATGTATAAGTTTATTGATAGTTTCTTGGAGAATTACTTCCCATTTATCTTGAAGTGCGACCAATAGACTTGCAGCTGATGTTGGCTTGCATTGTCGCTTTCTTAAGGTCTTATCAAAGAGAAGCCAAACATTTTCAATGGGATTCATATCTGACGATATGGCGATATAAATTTTTTATTTTAACTTTATTGTAGTTCTTGCAATTTATGTTACTAATGATTTTAGGATTTTTTTCGATTTTGGATTCTTCATTGAATCTTGGATGTGCGAATAATTCTTTAAGATAAATAGTATCATTTGTAGCAGCAGTATAATTGTAAGCTTCCATTATTTTCTGACCATTGCTATTACCAAGACATCTGCGTTGCAATTCGTCAATACAACATTTGATAAATAATGGGACTCCATTAGAATGCAACTTCTAAAACATTAGAAAATAAATAATTTTTTGCATTTTTCTATTTTATGAAGTATCCATTTACTTTTGACAATACTCTTGAATTATTTTTATGAGTTAATTATTTTACTTTAAATTTATTTTAATTGTTAACTTCATTTAAAAAATTATGTAATTTTTGTTTCAAATTTTTGTTTTTCCAAATAATTATGAAATTAAAGGTGATAAAAGATGAAAAAAATTATTTATAAAAAATTTCATAAATTTATTGATTGTGATGAATTTTTTGTTTCTATTAAAAATGTATACAAATTCCTTTTGTTATGAAAATTTCTTGTGATATTTAGCATTACGAGAATATTCCACAAATATTGAAATTCTTTAAAAATACTTGTGGATCAATGTTAACACCAAATATTGAACTGTTGAAAACATTTACCTCATTTGGGATATTTTCCTCACACAACTGTATATTAAATTGAAATGCACAAACTTTATGAAAATTATTGCCACATTTGATACAGTGAAATCCTTGTTTTTGTAACCCTAAAATAAAAATAAATATATTACAATCTAAATTTACAAAAATGATAATTAATAAAATATGCATTTTCAATAAATGGTTTCGCTTCATCATACTAATGAATTTTATAATTATTAACAGATTTATCGATCTTATTATCCCAAATGATCAAAATCACTCAAATTTTCATTATTGTCGAACATTTTATATTTCAATGAAAATTATGACCATTATTTACGTCTTTTCATTTCATATTAGTATAAAATTTGGTAATCCGAACAGGATTTGGTGGCACGATTCTTAATACAAGACTGGTTGCAATAAAATGGATAGCAATAACTATTAAAAATGAGTTAAAATTGAATTTCTCTTTTTGATTTATTGAAATTTATATTTAATTAATTAAACAATATATATTTTCTTTGTTTATTTGTATGAAATTTGTATCACAGAATAAGAAATTTTAATCAATTTTTTTTTAAATTCACTTAATAAAATTTTTTCAAATTTTTGATTTCTTTAAAACGATTAGTCTGTTATTGATTTTCGAAATTAATATATCAATAGAATTAAAAAATCGATCAATTATTTTAATGGTCTCAAATATTTATTTATTTTACAAATTTGATATTACGAATTGAAATTATCCTGCCCATCTAAAATCGATAACATATGTTTTAACTGAAAAAATATTAAAACGATAAAATTTCATAAATAAATTATGCTTAATTAATCACCATTAGTCTTGGTTATCCAATTATTACAGATAATTTTACAATTTTAACTAATACTATTTATATAATATATTTTCCCCAAAATATCCGGTAATATTGACATTAAGAATTTTTAAATGAAAAGATAAATCAAAGAAAAATGATTTATTTTCTATTATTTCTATGAAAAAGTCTAATTAAAAATTATGTAAAATATTGCATATTATTATTATTCAAATATAATTCAAATTACTATATGCGAATAAATTCAATAAGAAAGGAAGTAAAGAAAGAAAGACTTGTTAAATATTGTATTGAAGTAATCGGAACATATTCTAGATCGAAATATTTCATTTTATGAGTAAATACTGCGGATTATGGCTTAAATAGTTATTTATTTGAATTATATTTTGAAAACAGCAATAATAATAATAATAATAATAATAATAATAATAATAATAATAATAATAATAATAATAATAATAATAATAATAATAATAATAATAATAATAATAATAATAATAATAATAATAATAATAATAATAATAATAATGAGTAGATGGATATGTCCCTTCCAGACCATGTCCTATCCACACAATTATCCCCACTCCCCTGAAGAATATCCAGGCACACTCGGAATTTTCAAACGATCACGAAATATAGTCTTTATATAGAAAAAATTGTTGGGTATTTTGTGTAAGTCGGTATTACTGTCTGACTCCTTGGTGTTCTTTTCAAAATAAATAAACGACCCAACACAAATTCTTTATTTAAGATCGATATAGTTACACTTTTTATTAATTCAACCACACTTGATACAAACCTTTTGTTCTGCACTTTTCAATAGACTATCAATCTCACGCAGGGATAAATCTTCCAACGGGAGATGCCCCTGTCTGGTAAGTTCGATTTAAATTATTTATTTGTTACTAACTTTAACGTTTTCTGATCGCTCTCGCTGAACTTTCTTTTTTTCTTTTTCTTCGACCAACTGGCAATTTTGTTTTCTTTCCAATCGCTTTTATACCCATTTTGTAATTGATTTTACTTTGACAAATAAGTCTGGATCTAAAGTTCCCCGGGCTTCCTCTTGTAGCTCTAATTCGCTTTAAGGAAATTGCCCATTTTTCTTTGACGGCTCTCTTCGATTTGATTTTATTAGGCTAATTTATTTGCCTTTCCTAATTTGATGGGCTCGGGTTTTCCATTACCTCGGGTTCTCCTAATGGTTAATTAATTTTTGTTTTTTGTAATTTATTCCTTCTAGGGACCCCCCTGATTTTGTTTTATTATAGTTGAACTCGTCTCATTATTTAGCATCCGCCCATACCAGTTTCCCCCGGAAAATATTCATTTTAAAATTTTTTTGAATTTTAATTAATATTTTGTACTTTAAATTTTTATTGTGAATTTGGTGTTTTTAGTGATTTTTCACTTCATTTTTTTGTGCCTCTTTTATTGAACACCAAAATATCTCCCCTTTAATTTAGATTCGATCTCGAATCTCCAATTTATTATCCAGTAATAATACTAATAATAATAAAAAAAATAATAATAATAATAAAAATAATAATAATAATAATAATAATAATAATAATAATAATAATAATAATAATAATAATAATAATAATAATAATAATAATAATAATAATAATAATAATATTAATAATATTAATAATATAATAAAAGTTATAACCTAAATACATAATAGTGCATATATAGAGAATAGTCAATCCCTAGTTTATCAAATCAGTGACAATTCTTTTTGTTTCAGGAAATAATATTATCCCGCCACAATTTCATTCAATTTCAGAATGTCTAATATTAATAATATCAACAACAATTTTAATAATAATAATAATAATAATAAAATAATAATAATAATAATAATAATAATAATAATAATAATAATAATAATAATAATAATAATAATAATAACAATAATAATAATATTATCAATAATAATTTAATAATAATAACAATAATAATAATGTTGGGTTTTTTGGTAATTTAAGTCGGTTACCTCTGACTCCTCGTATCCTTTAAATCAAAACAATAAACAACCCAACGTATATTGAAATCAAAATATATTTTCTCTCAATAATACACAATCAATAATAAATAGTCCACCAGTTCGAGTTTTACCGATTCTCCGCTCGGTGTTGATGCTTTGATAAAGATAATATTCACCTTTTATTTCCTTAGGTTCTCTTGACCAACGTTTACCTTTTTCTCTCTGATTTGATCCTTTTTCACCCTTTTTATTCTTATTCTATCTCTTCTTTTTCCCTATTCTCCTAAAATTGTTTTTACCTTTTCCTCAGCTCGATTTCTTCTAACCCTAGCTGAGGCAAAATACCGATTTGCTCTGATTTTCCCATTCCTTATATACTCTTCGAAATCGGGATGATAAATGGTTATTGCCGAGCCAATCTCTCATTTGACATTCGCTTCCACTTATCTGCTTCGGCTGTCACCCATAATGGTCCAACGAACAAAGATAATTAATGGCCCGTCCGGCATTTCTACACGCACTATCTTCTGCTTGCTCTTTTCCAATTAATCATTGTGTCAAGCTAATGGGCCCAAATCTTCATTCTGTCTACTTTTCTTCTTGTTTACCCAGTTCGGGTTTCCTTCATCTCTCGGGTTCTCCATTGGCTCGGGTTTCCTATTAGCTCGGGTTTTCTATTAGCCAATTAATTAATTAATTAACGTTTTCTCTTTTAACACATTTGAATGCTTTTCGACCCGTCCTAACCATTTCCTGATAAATCCTTGATCGTCATCTTATTGACCATTGGCTAATCTATACCTGTCCCGTTTTCCGAATTCGATTTCGATGATTTTACAATTTATTGATTTTTCTCGGATTTCCGGATTCTTGCCTTTCGCAATTGCTTTCGGCATTTTTTAATACTGCTTCCATCAAGGGTTTAACAATATTCGGGTTTCTCAAATATTCGAATATCAAATAATAAATATTTCGAATAAATATTTTCGAATAGAATATTTCGAATACTTACTTGATAAAAAAATTTTGAAATAAAAAAGGAAAATTAAGCAACGATTATTTATAATATTATTTATTAATGAGACTGAAACCAGCTCTTTAAAAATACAATAGCATTAATAGCTTCATCTCGCATTCTGGTTCTAAGTTTCGATACCACAATTCCAGAAGATGAAAATGCTCGTTCACTCTCGGTTGACGTTGGTTTAACTGTTAGCAGTGCATTATAAAGTAAATCCAAATTTCGTAATCTTACTCCAGTGGCTTCATAAATTTGGAATTCTTTGTTGAGCGAATTAAAATTATCACCATTAATTGGGATTGAAGGAGCTTGACTTTTTGTGATTGCTAAATTTAACTCATCGGCAATTGATGTAGGTTCAGGTTCAACACGAATGACTACAATTTCATGGTTTTCTTCACTGTTTTCTTCACATTAACTTCTTTTAAAAATAATCGTTGCATTAGTTCTTTGGCATATGATAATGTAATGGTTCTAGGTGAATAAGAAAACCATTTGTTGTTTTCTTTTGATGCTGATAAATTATGCAGAAACCTCAATATTGATACCATTGCTTTATTTCTTCTCTCATTTATACGTTTGAGTAAAATTTCTTGAAATTTTATGCTTAATTCAGATTCTTCTTCCGCTAACTTATTAAGTAAAAATATAACTATCGTCTCGCAAGTTAATAATGTAGCAACTTTTCTGCTTAGTGCTAGAACCGCAACTTTTAAAGGAGCTAGAACTGCTAACATATTTTTAAGAGTGGTAATATTGATTTCACAAATTTTATCAATAGCATTTAATTCAATTAAACTGGTTTTTATGCAGCTATATAACATTAGAAATCTTTCGATCATTGCTTCAAGAGAATTCCATCTGGTTTTAATATCTCTTATCAAACTTATTTCTTTTTGAAATTCTTGTTTCACGTATCGCTGTAAAATGCTATTTTTGGTGGGTGACCGTCTAAAGAAATCCATGACCTTTCGAATTTCTGTTATTGCTTTTTGGTAATTGGGTAGACGAATAATGCGGTGCTCTTGTTCGGTTTCAATTTCAACAAATATTTCACCATCATCAAATTCATCATATGATTCTGATTCTGAATCTAAAGTATTTGGATCACATATTTCTTCTTGATAAATATGTTTCTCGTTATTTTTGTAGAACATATCCATCACAGCTAAATGAATAGCATGATTCATACATTGAACGTGGTATGTTGGATTCTCACGCCCAAACTTACACATAACACTTGCACCATCAGTGGTTGATGCAACAATATCTTTTGCAAATGTGAAACCAAATTCTTTTAAATGTTTGTCTACAATTCTTTGAGTTTCTATGGCATCACAACCTCCAATTATTCGAACCATCCCTAAATTGAAAAAAACCGAATCATTACAATGAATATTTATATTGAAATATCGTTTATTGGCTAGACTTGTCCATTCATCGAGCGTTAGACTGAATCTTTCACTACTTTTTATTCTTACATTTAACCTTTCAATTGTAATAATTTTTTGTTCTTTAAAATAAGAAATTAATAAATCCATTACTTTTGCCGAATTTTTGGGTAAAGTATATCCTTTATCAGAAATAGATTGTCTTATAAAAGAACTTTTTGTTATTCCATTTACTGTGAAACCATCCTCAGAAACTAATCTTGCTACAATTTCATTAAGTTGTTGTTTTTTCGTGGTAACAAAATTTAAAATACTTGAACTGGTACATATTTTTTTTGAATTGAAATTGGAGCTGTCTTCTGTCAAGCGCTTGGCAGTAAGATCCATCATGTTTCAACTTTAAATGATTTAACATGGGAGTTGTAGTAGATCCTTTGCAAGTTACCTTGTGTGGACATTTTGTACAAAAGGCCTCATCTCCATTTCTTTTAAAATACTTCCAAACTTCAGCCCGATTACTCATTATTTATTAATAAGGACTGAAAAATGTGAAATTTTAAATCCTTAAAAATATTTATACTTAAGTAATTGTTACTATTCTTCCAATATAACAAAGTTCCTTTATATTTATATTTTTAGAATATTAAATTAAAATGAAATGTAATTACCTTATATTTTTGTGTTTATACATATAGAGATGATTAGATCACGATTGAATAAAACAATTGATATTTAAAAAACAATTGATATTTAACTTTTTAACAACGCTAACGGCCTACTATACTACGTACTTTTGAACAAATAAAAAAATATTTGAAATTAATTAATAAAATTAGCGACATCTTTTATATTTCTTTTTGTAATTTAAGCTAATTAAAGAACCATTAATTATTCGACGAATAATTTAAGAAAATATTCGAATATTGAATATCAAATGTTGTACAGATTATTCGAATAGTATTCGACGAATATATTCGTATGTTAAACCCTACTTCCATCACACTTTCCTTTACTATCAATTTTGTGCATGATCACGATTTTATTTGTCTTTTTCTTCCCTTACTTTTATTTAAATTTTCAACCTAAATTTCATTTATTTTAATTTACGGACCTCAACAATAATACTATTAATTCTTTTTGTTTCAGGAAATAATATTATCCCGCCACAATTTCATTCAATTTCAGAATTTCTAATATTAATAATATCAACAACAATTTTAATAACAATAATAATAATAATAATAATAATAATAATAATAATAATAATAATAATAATAATAATAATAATAATAATAATAATAATAATAATAATAATAATAATAATAATAATAATAATAATAATTTCTTTTTTCGACTTCAGTCGAAATAATTTAATTTGTGATGAAAGTAATATTTAGAGTTGACTTAATTCAATTTCAAATAATTTTCGTCGGGATAATGGAAGAACTCGATACTTCCCAGTAATTTAATTTATTTCTTTATTTATTAATTTAATTTCCCTGTTCAGTCGAGATAAATGCAATTCAAAGAAGACTGAACTCAAGATGAAGGCAGTGGCACCCATTTATTGTCTCTACCAAGCCAACACAACAACGTCAGTGACTGTCATCATTCCAGAGACATTCTATCGGATCATTTTTCCCTTCTCCACACCGATTTGCTGTCTTCCAGGTTTTTCCTTCACTCAGTAATCGGATGATTATTAAAGGAAGAAAACTCCCATACATTTCTCAAATGAAAATTTTTATATTTTCTGAAAGCTTTGGTAAAAGAAATGAACAATATGTTGGGTTTATGTGCAAGTCGGTATCACGGTCTGACTCCTTTGTGTTCTTTATCAAAATCAAGATAACCCAACACAATAATTTTATTCAAGACTAATACAAGTACACTTGTTGATTACACTCTTTATTGAACAATTTCAATCTTTAATAACTCTGATCTGCACTTTTCAATAATACAATAAATCTCACGTAGGGATAATCTTCCAACGGGAGATGTCCCTTTCTGGTACGTTCGATTTCTAAATATCTAATTATCACAACTGCTAAATCCTTTTACTCACTCGTTTAATTCTACTAAATTTTCTTCGACCAACTGGCAATTATGTTTCTTTGCTGGTTCCTTTTATACTTGACCCGTCAATTGATTTTAATTCGTCAAGCCCTTCGTATCCAATTTCCCGGGCTTCCTCCTATCTCTTTCTCTCATTGTCCTAATTTAATTTTCGTCGACCGATCTAATTTCCCCTTTGATCTACCATTTAGGCTCTCCCATGACGCTAGGGCTTTCCATTATCTCGGGCTTTCCATTATCTCGGGTTTTTCATTAGCTCGAGTTTCCCATTAGCTCGGGTTCTCCATTAGCTCGGGTTTCCCATTAGCTCGGGCTTCCCATTAGTTAATTAATTTTTAATTAATTTTTGTTTTTTGTAATTTATTCTTTCTATGGACCCCCCATTGATTTTATTTTTATTATATTTGAACTCGTCTCATAATTTGGCATCCGCCCATAACAGTTTCCCCCGAAATTATTCAATTTTTGTTTTTTTGATTCTTTTTGATTTTTTTGATCTTTGTATTTTACATTTATTATTATGAATTTGGTGTTTTCATTGATTTTCACATCAATTTTGTATCTCTTTTATTGAACCCCAACATATCTCCCCCCTTTAATATAGATTCGTCCTCGAATCTGTACATTTCTTATAGTTGAAATAATAACAATAATAGTAATAATACTAATAACAATAACAATAATAATAATGATAACAATAATAATAATAACAATAATAATAACAATAATGATAATAGTAAATTAATAAATATTTAATTTTTTTTTAATTCTAAAATATGAATTTTAACTCAAAATAAATTCAAGTTCTATTGAAAATAATAAAGTTGAATTGTTTTTAATTTTATAAATTTTTCTTAAAAAATCTACATTTCATTTTCTAATAAATTTATTCATGGAGCCGATGTAATCGGACTCCTGTCGGTTGATATCAATTTTCATGGAGGGCAGAAAGACGGACTAATCTTTTTATCAGATTATTTTTTCTATCATCTTTAATTATTTTAATTTTAAAACTTTATCGAAAGTTTAACGAATTTTTTGATTGGACAAGATATTAAGTGTTCAAACACAACTGTTGGATCATTTAAAAATTCGAATTTATCGCAATAAATGCAATTATTATATAATCAAAACATTTTTCAGTGAGTGAACTTTGGCAATTTTATTTTTTCACAGCTTTTGTTTTCTTTATACAGATAATCCGAAAAATTACCTCCGAACTGATGGTGCACAGTCACATCCATTCCGATTTGATACAGCTGATCTGGACAGCCAAACTCCTACCCATCATTGGTTTGACAAATATTAATTTTTTACCTATTTATGCATTAAAGTAAGTAAATTTTCTTTTCAATTGAATTTAATTAGTATATGAATAAAAATTTTAAGTAAATTTTCTTTTTAATTGAATTTAATTAGTATATGAATAAAAATTTATCACAATCAATGCAATGATTAGATTTTGTTTATTTGCGTAATTCATTACATTGTTTTGCAGTTACTGCTGGCACGCTGGACAATTTTGGGACATTAAAAATTTTGTCGTTTTCCGGTAATGTGATAATGGAAAGGTTATTTTGTAACATGGGCAATTAAGGTATAATGAAAAAAAAATTTTTTTTTTGGAACTTAAAATATATAATATCGGTAAAAATGTTTTTGTCTAATGAATTACAAATATAGAAAATCGGTAAAAATGTTTTTGTCTAATGAATTACTAATAAATTAAATAATAAATTGTTATGATTTGTCGCAACCTGTTTATGTGGCTCTTGACAACCACTCATTTCCAATTGTTGTCCAGGGTAGCCAAACCCCGACAATTGGAAATGTGTTTGTTGTTATACACAATAATAGTTTTATTTATTTATTTAATCATTTATTTACTCGTTCAATTATTTACTTATTTATTCTTATTTTGGGGTCTAACTGATGCGCTGCCAATAAATACATGAGACAAAATCGAGTTCACAATTATTTATTTTATAAATACAATATATAAAAATTAATCCATCTTTATTTCTAATCGTTTTGTTTCATGCCGATATCGTATTATTGTTTCTTCGCGTTCATATACTACACCATTGACAGTGACAGTGTCTCCGACATCAATGTTCGAAGTTGTTTTTCTCTTCTTGGATTTTCTACATTCTGGCATTGGACCGTATTCAAGTGTTGGATGTATCCTTATCATCGAAATGCTTATCATTAATGCGACACAATCTTCCGCAATTTCTAAGAATGATTCATTGGCCCACTTCAATTGAATCAATGGATTTTCACTATCCATCGTCACATTCTCCTCGAATGTTAAATCAATTTCTTCAGATTCCATTACATCTTCAATTGGAATTTGCGTTAGTTTTTCTGGTATTGCAGTTGATGTTGATTCAATTTCCCGAAGCTTTTTATATTCATCCCACGAATATCTCTTTGACGGTTGATTTTTTGGCATCGGTATGTCATCAATCCATTGACTTTCCACTCTCTGGTATACCTTGCGTATACTTTTCACGTCCTCGAGAGCCGAATGAATACTCATCTGAGTCTCTTCTCCACATATTTCTTTCACCACTGTTTGTAGTTTGAACCATTCTCCCCTTATGGTTACTCCCATGTTCTGAAGTATTGGTGCTGCTGCTAGATCTCGAATGCCGTACAATTGTTAAATCCATATCCCCAAGTATTGTAATTCTGCATGCAAATCATGGCCGATCAATATCTTGCCCACTGTCAAGCGTTGAATCTCTTTTATTGCCACATATTGATCACATTGGTTCCTGCTGGCCACTTCTGTAATTCCATGGATCCTTGAATTAAAATGTCGGATTTTTCCTCTTGGAGTGAGGTATACATCTTTTACTACTTTCCCATAATAATTCATAATTGCTATTGCAAAAGGAACCATTTTTCCTTGCTCTGATGTGCCATATTCAGCATCAATGAATAATATTCTATTGCGGATTTCTTCTAGATCCATTTCTTTTCTGAGAAACGACAATTTCTTTTTCAACATTTCCTTTGAAATTTTCAATAACAATGGGTCTTCTCCTTCAATTAGATGCATCTGTGGTACCTCGTCCGCTTCATTCTCAGTTCTGATTTCCACCACCAACGTTGTCTCCTCATTCGCTGCTCGTAGTGTTCTCCACATGAAGTCCTTCTGCAGCTTCCACGATTTGAATTTTCGGAGTTGCCACCATATTGTATTATCGTTCTTCAGCACTTCCACTGTACCTCTGATCACGTGTATGTGATATTCTTCCTTCCGAGACAACTCAATTTCATCTGTCAATTTCAATTCTGAATTTCTCCTTATTGTAAACATTCGTATCTTCATTCTTCTGTCATCTACCCGCAAATAATTTGGAATTTGTAAATTTTCATTGATTTCGTATAATTGTTGGCTGGCATGATTTTTCTGCATCTTGAAGTAACTGTCGTAGGTGGATCTTGCCCATTGTACTTGTTCCATTTTTGCTAAATAGTTATAATTAACGTTTGAATTTAATTTACTAGGGCTGAGATGAAGTATCCGAAGGATACTGTCCCAGCTACTAGCTGTATAAATAATAATAATAATAATAATAATAATAATAATAATAATAGGACTATACAGACAAGGACTATCGTATAGTCGAAAATTCTTTCATTAAATACATTATTTGCAGCAAAAGGCTTAAATTATCATTTTATTGTTTTAATAATAATAATAATAATAATAATAATAATAATAATAATAATAATAATAATAATAATAATAATAATAATAATAATAATAATAATAATAATAATAATAATAATAATAATAATAATAATTACCGATTTATTTGGGTGTCTGTTGATATTTGTTTTATTTTTTAAATTAATTAAGTTTAATGAGTTTAAACCCGCCTTTTATACCCTTATCAAAATTTTCTTAACCTTTCATTTTCTTACTTAGTGCTAACCAATCAAATTAATGCTTTCATTTCGTATTGAAAAGTGCAGATTCACATAAAATAAAATAAATAAATAAAATTCTGATTACATTCATAAAATATTAGTACTGTATTACTACTGCTACTTTATCAAATGTGCATGCAAAGTATTTGTATCTTACTACACAAAAGTTTCTTCATAGACAATCCAAGGTCTCGCAATCTCGGATTGGTTCGTAGAAGATTTGGATATTGTTCGAGATTCAATTGACACAATGATGATGAGAATAATGAGAAAGATTATTATAGTCAGACTAGTTGATAATAATGTTACACACACAATGTCATTATCAGTATTTAATGATGATATGGTTTCGTTATTGTTAATTGATGCATTAATGTTAGAAATGACAGCTCCTTTGACAGAGCTTGAAATTTGATTTGATTGATCTGGAACATTTCGATATTCATGCTGCAAATTTGGAAATGGAATTTGCACGAATTTCTTTTCGACTAAAGTCAATGGCCACAGATTTGAATATAGAGATCGTCTATAATATTTAATTTTGATGAACACTATTTTTGACGTCGATATTGGTGAACGTTGACGAAAAGTCAATATTTGAGATTTATTTTTTTCATTTAATATTAATTGAATTTTTCCGTAATAATGTAAAATAGCTTTTTGATTGGGGTCCGTTTTTCGGGAAACATTCACCGTTTGATTGTAGATGTGAAAGATTACTCGGTTTGTTTCATTAACTAATCGTATCATGTGTTGACTAGAATGGATTTTGACCCATTGACTGTTAGTTTCGGTTCCATTTTCATATAGAGATTTTTCATAAAAATGAATGTGAATATTATACGTGTGATGTTGTTTTAAATTGACATAATTTACAAAGGGTTTTCTGCTGTTCAGTGTATCGATCTCATAATTTTGAAAAACTATTTTTATTTGTTGGGATTCACGGGGTTCCCAATATACGTCAATTCCATTTACCAATGGTTCAATTGATACCCGATTTTGTAATCTCTTTGTCCAAATATTAATGCGTATAAGATTTTGTATTTTTGTATTATTACTTTTCGAATCCAATTGCGTAATTAACCAAGGGTATTCATAATTCATTGTTAATTGTCTAGCCACATAAATATTTTTGGTGCTGTTCAATTTTATTGGGGGTTCAAAATAGTTTATTAGATTATTTATCTCTATTTCTTCTGCTCCTCCAGCATAATAAACCCAAACTATTTGAGTACATGTTGAATAAATATGAACTTTGTCTAATAATACAACTGTATTAGTTGCATATAACGGGAATACTCTCACTGCATTTACTGACATTATATTGATAATCATTACTGTTGTAATCAATAAAACTTTATTGATGTAACTCAATGGGGCAGGGTTTTTTGTAAACTTTTGTTTAAGGAATGTGTTTCCTTCATCTTTATTAAGTTTTGATCTTAATGGGTAACGTGATTCATCTTCTGCTAGTATTTTTTACATCTATTTACATGAACGATGATTGTTCCAGCCTTTTTATTGTTTTGTGGACGCAATTTTAAATTAGTCTCTGTTGTATCGCATACTAGATATGGTCCTTTAAAAGGTCGTTGTAATTTCGTTGACAATCCCTTTGTTGGTTCTGGTTTGTTTATATACACTAGATCTCCAATTTCAATATCATGCGCCAGTGCGCGTTTATCATAGCATTTTTTATATGCTTCTTGATGATGCTTTATTTTAAGTCCTGCTTTGTCCCATACTGACTGTAGTCTTTCCTGCATAACTACTTTATAATCTGATACATCCATATATTGGGAAATAGGTGACTGAAATTCTAGATCGATTGGCATATTGTTTCGTCTTAGATACATGAGATAGAAAGGCGTTTCACCAGTACTTGCATTTATTGCATTTCGATACGCAAATAAACATGGTTTGATGAATAAATCCCAGTCCTTTTGTTTTCTATTCACATAGGATGATATCATATTAATTAACGTCCCGTTAAATCTTTCCACTAGACCATCTGTTTGTGGATGATATGGTGAAGTACTAAGTTTCAATATACCAAATAATTCTGTAATTGACTTAAATAATTCACTCTGGAAATTTGTTTCTTGACCTGTGAGCAATTTCTTTGGTGCTCCATATCGAAAAATAATATTCTCTACAAATATTTTCGCAACTGTTTCTGATTTTTGATTTGGGATTGCGTAAGCTTCTGGCCATTTAGTAAGGTAATCGCAAAAAACAATGATGTATTTATTGCCATTAGATGTCTCCGGCAATGGACCGACGATATCCATTGCTGTCATTTCCATTGGTGCCGTTGGTACAGGCATAGGCTTAAGTGGAACTTTTATTTTTCGTCCCGTATTTCGTCTAGTTAGGCATATCTGACAAGTATGACACCATTGTCTGACATCTTGTTCCATCGTTTTCCAATAATATTTCTGTCTCAATCTTGATAATGTTTTTCGCGCTGATAAATGCCCTCCTAATGCTCCATCGTGATACAACAACAGTAATGCTTTTCGATGTTTTGTCGGAACAATAATTAACAAATTTTCGTTTTGTACACATTTTAACAAACCATTATGAATAATGTATTTATGTTTCTCCTCGGCAATATGTTTCCAGTTACTCGCCTTTTGGATTGTGACAGCATGTTGACGTAACTGATTTAATTCCTCGTCATTTTCCTGATCATCTTGTAATTTCTCTATATTATTTGAAGTTTTAATTGCCATAAATATTGTATTTACGCAATTTTTCTCATCCTGATCAACATTATTTTCCACGAGTATTCTCGACATAACATCCGCATTTGCATTTGATTTTCCTGTACGATACTTTATCTCGAAATCATATTCTTGTAACGCAATTGACCACCTAATTAATTTACTGACTGAATCTCTGTGCTTCATTAGCCATTGTAACGGATAGTGATCCGTAAAGACAACAAATTTTCTGCCTACCAAGTATTGTCGAAAAGTAGTTATCCCATATACCAATGCTAACGTTTCTTTTTCGATTGTCGAGTAATTCTTTTCATGAGGTTTCAATGATCTGCTGGCATAAGCAATTACATGATCTTTCTTCCCTTCTACTTGCTGTCCTAATACCGCACCGATTGCGAAATTACTGGCATCTATCATTAGTATAAACGGTTTTTTAAAGTTCGGAAATCTTAATATCGGCTGTTTTATTAAGCTTTCTTTGAGTTTATCAAACGCTTCTTGCTGAGCTGTTGTCCATTTAAATTTTGCTTGCTTTTTCAACAACATGTTCAAAGGTTGATTTTAGAAAAAAAAATTAATATTTTATTTTACGAAAAAAAAGTTCTATATTTTACGTTTTCCCATTAAAACAATAAAAATTTTAATTTGAAATGAAGCGCAAAATCACAGTTGAAAGAACTACAAGGGGCTCGCAAAATTTTTAAAAAGTTAACAAGGGGCTCTGCCGAGCTCTCGCGGGACATGCATAGCTCACCACTGATTATAACTCACGCGAAAGAATAATTTAAACAATAGGCGAAGCATAAACATAGACCCTAAAAGGTGTCTGTGTTTGAATGTGGAAAATGAACGATTGATTCGTGTAAGCGTGGGCAACACGATATCATTTTTGCATTGTAGATTTAAATTCAATCCAAGCCAATACAGAACCAGCACAGAAGGAATTCAGAAAAACCAAAGCCAAGTAACAAACAGCCAGGACAACCTATTTCAGAACTCGCTCAACCAGAAGTAGGACTAAGAAAGACTTAACCAAAGAACCAAAACCAACAAAAGGAACAGAAAATCAGAAGCCAGAGAAGAAGCCACGGATAACCAAAGATCACTTAGATCAAGTAATCAATTTGACACATTATACACAGTAGACCAACTCGAAAAGCTTAAAAGGACACGATCAGCACATTATAGAAGAAGAGGATCATCCAAAGGACCAAGGAAAGCAAGAAAAACCCAACTAGAAGATAATGAAAACCCCGTGTCGGAATACATATTAAATCGATCAAGGAGCAAAGATAATATAACGAATACAGCAAATAGCTTAACCACATCATCAGAAGAACTATCAAACAATAGTTTGGCAACATCACTGATTAATTTAAAGGAAACGGCAGAGATACAAAACTCAATCATGACTACCAACAACGCGGTAACCGTCAAAAACGAGGAGTATAAAGAGAAATTTCGAGGAGAGCCATTTATTAGAAATGCGAACAAACTAGCAAAATTCATAAAAAATTTTGGAGTTTACATAACGGTGTGCGGGTGGACACCAGAAGCCATAAGCAAGAGAATGCCGCTCTTTTTGTACGACAGCGCATTAGAAGTGTGTATGGAAGCCAAAGAACGAGGCAATAAATTAGATAATTGTGAGGAAATAAAAACCTATCTAAAAACAACTTTCGGAGCCAGTAAACCAATCAACCAGGCTTTAGGCGAACTGGCAAGTAGGAAACAAAGAACAAATGAATCAGTAACCTTATATACAAGTGAACTGCGACGATTGGCCAAGAAGGCGATGGACGGAAAATTACCACAAGGGAATCTAATTGGGTATTTCGTGGAAGGATTGCGTAGAGAAGTAAGAGCATCAGTAGGATGCCAAATGTGCAAAACACTAGATGAAGCCATAGATTGGGCTATTAGATGTGAACTGCACCTCCCAGCATAAATGAATATCATTGTAGGAGGGAGAATTGAAGCGGCAACGATAAAACCTGAAAACGGCAATACTGATAACCAAGAATTAAAGGTGAACCAATTCATACCAGGGGCACACCAAATATTTAAACTGTAAGCATTGGTCGAAGAAACTGATAGTCAGCAGACGGTTGACCAGTTTGGAACATTGGATATCGTTCTTTTTATGTGGTTAATAAAAACGGGATATTGATGTAGAAAATCCGATTGGAAATGAATATGGTATAGTAGCAGTGAAATTATCAGTGACTGAAACAGTGAGAGAGTGATTCGCAGTGAGTGAGATGACCAGACGAATTTTCTGAAATACCGGTAATTTACGACAAATCGAAAGCCGTACCCGTAATAAATAACAAGAACAAATCATTCTTCTCTTCATAAGAATGATCTAGCACAATAAATCAAAATTCCACGATAATTTGGACATAAAATTAGCCGATATTACGAGACGTCGAATATTTTCTTTCCTGCAAGGGATTGGATTTTTCGTCATTTTAACATGACATTCGCGATAGATAAATATGTACTTTTCGAATCATAAAATCGTCATGCCAAGGAAAATCGTGAGTGCGACCTAAGATATATTACCAATTTTGTCTTATTGAAAGCCGATTTGACGTAATTACGAGAGCGGATTAGTGCGAAAATATCGTTTGAGACAGATACGAATTTGTTTACCATTTGACATTCAGATCAGCACCGTTCACCTGACATATGAGTCTACTGAAGTCTGCAAAATCTACACTCATTTAGGCCGCGCGATTGGGTAGTATTAAACATTAGTTACATAAATTTCGGTAAACTCCAGATGATGATAATTTTTGCTATTTAGAATATACGATGATAACATAGAATCGATAGGAACAGTTCGACAGACGATGACTTTCAGGGGATCTTACACATTAACGATGATTTCGTTAGTAGACGTGTTCAAATAAGTAAGGTCGTGAAAATTAGTTATAACGTAGATAAAATCAGGAATTCCTAGTAGAAAATACCAACCAGAGTGACGATGGCAAGACAGCTAGGAAAATATTAATAACGAACATCATAGTATCGATTAATAGAAATCATGACAACACCGTCCGTAAAATAAATAACAACCACGACACATGCATCGATGGCCGGGAATGTCGATAAGATTAGTGAAATTTAGAGAGCCATGTTAACGTTTGTGTATTTTAAGCATTGGAATAGCTATAATAGTACTACTGTTCATAATTATTGATAAAAACGACATCAGTAGCGATGGTGAAAATGATTGTAAATCCTAGTAATGAATAAGGTGAAAAAGACGATAATTTTAGTGGTGAGTCAGCGACGTGAATTTTAGATAAATATAATTACAATCACGAAATTAATATTGGAGATTAACAAAAATGATGAGGTCAGTAGAAGGAGTGATGATACTACCGAAATGTTATGAGTAACAGTAAGGATAAACTTAATGATAACATAGATCTTTTAAATTATAATTAATAATGATTTCTAAATAGCGACTGGGAATGAATTTCAAATAGTAATGGAAAATTATTTTGATTTACAATTGACGAGGATATTCAAATAAGCATTGATAATGATTTTAGTTAATAGTTGATAATGATTTTAGTTAATAATTGCTAAGGACTTTTAGCTAATAATCGATGACGATTTTAAATACTGATTGGTAGTGAACGCTAAATAATAATCGATTATGATTTTAAATAAGAATGATAAAGTTCGGATAATAATTAAACTTATGATTGAAAGGTTCATCCACTTTCACCAGGTCAGGTTTCTTTCGTATTAAATATTAGTCTGAATAAACTATCAACACCAGTGCATAAAGTGACCCGAGGAATAGCGTCTATTTAACTGATTTCTATTTTGTGCGGAGGAGTTGTTTGTGTGTAATCTCATTTCTACCAAACCCAACCACATCCAATTTAAATCCGTGTTTCTCCTACGCGGACAAAAACGCTACCATCAACAAGGACCAAATGGAGATAGGAGCATTAAAAAAGAAGATTGATCATTTAGAAAGCACATGGTTTATTCCGGCCAAATGAAGGAAGTAAATCGAAAGGTGCTAAAACCCCAGCACTGTCGGGATAGTATTTTAGAGGAGAACCGCAATCTGCGCATCACCATTAACTCGCAGTCGGAAGCCCTCCATCGGGTATATACTGAATCCGAAATTAAGAAACGGGTTTCTGAACGCCCAGTTCTCGACGAAACGAATGTGTTTCCCATACACCATATGTACGAGGATCTTCCACAGGTTTCAAAATCTTCTTATGCCAGTCACGGGACAGAACTTTCACCTCTGTCACCGGAGGTTGTATATGTTAGTTCCAGCGTGGCTCCAATCAAAACAATCACTCTTATAACTCCACCTTCAGGAAACACGATTCTTTCCAATTAAGTCAACTCCAACTGTCGACGTTTGACTCGCGCCGAGAAATCGAAGTGTAGTCGCGACGAAAAGGCAGCCACAGAAGCTACGTTATTCTCGATCACCACAACGGTTCCACCTTTAACAGCGATGCCGACGACTCCTCAAGTACCTTCGTTTCATGTGATACCTTCAACGGCCACCCCTTGGCCCTATGCTGCCCAATTAATGTCGGACCTTGAGTTTCTTTTACAGGATGGAAACGACGAGGGTTGGATCGCAGACAAGGTTACACTGAAGAAACCTTAACTCAATCACTACTGGTTTTCTTTAATATCCTCGAATCGAACTTAGTTATGTGCAATGATAGATCATAATGGAAGTGTCAGTGTATTAAATAGAACTTTACCTTATGTTAATTGTCTTATTTTTTGGTTTGAGTTATTCGATCCGCATGAGTCTTTTGGAATTTACCGATCTGTATGAGAACGAATGACATTCCCCTTGGACCAGGGTTTAGCAAAAGGTTCTTCACATAATTACTGAACCAGTTCATGAGGATGTAAGCCCTTCTATCGGCATTCTTGGACCCGTAAATGAGGAAATCAATGAAGAGTAGTTTTAATGTAGAAGCTCACCTGTTCAAGGAAATTGCCTCTTTTTCTTTGATGGCTCGCGTCACTTTTATTTTATTCGGCTAATTTAATTGCCTTCCCAAAATTGGATTGCTAATTCATGTTTTCTCAAATCACGCGGGTTTTCCATTAGCTCGGGTTCTCCATTAGTTAATTAATTTTTGTTTTTTGTAATTTATTCCTTTCAG
>CAUHTR010001021.1:0-29334 GCA_959609185.1 Schmidtea polychroa | reverse complement strand
ATTACATGTCTATAGTTTTGTCTGTGTTTCTCATTTGAGATAAACATTAATTTAATCAACTAAAATCTCGGAAATAGATTTCACCTAATTAATCTACAACTGTTTAATTAATTGCTTAGAAAAAATCGTTGAAGATTATCGTATCGAATACAACAACTTAATAATTTTATTCGAGTTACTATTTGATACATTATTTGATGATGAAATTATATGATTTCGAATTATATTAGGTTTTATGTGTATGAAACATATTTTGTGATTTAAATATACGTTGGGTAGTTTGTTAGTGGTGATTTTCAACTAAAGGGGCACGTGAAGTGAGAGGTTAACGACTGGAATTAATGAAACCCAATATCTTTAAGTGCCTCGCTCTGGCTCTTGCCGATTATCCCATTATTATTTATGTCGGATGAACTTGGCTATCTTGTTGGTTTACTGTTTCTCGTGTAATATGAAAAGTAACATGTATTCTGGTCTTCTCTTCTTCATTTTAGTTAATGTCTGATCGATTGGTAATGGATTTATTTAATTAAAGCCATTTACCAATAAAATTTGTATTTTGATTGTACTTCGTGTTATTATCAGAAATTTTGTTTTTATCCGTTTCCTCGTTTCGAAAACTATTTTTCCGATAATGGCTAGTTAATAGAGGAGGTGTTATTAAAATATATTTCCGATATTTACTGTAATGTTATTGGGAGCAGTTAGTGGGCTATTAGAGTAAAATTTAGAAGTATGGATATTCCCAAATCAAAAATTTATTTTAAGATTTATTAAAATAATTAAATTCATATTAATAATGTATAATAATTAATCACAATAAAATTGGGGATCACCCATTAAATTGAATAATAATAATAGTAATTATTAGAATAATGTAGTAACAATAATGATAATGACAATAATAAACAATTAGCTGTTTCCAGCGTAACCCAGAATACAAATACGTGTTTTCTCCACTTGATGCCTGTAAGGCGCTTTGTAATTTGTATTAAAATAATGGTATGATGTTGTGCATGTTTGATTGTATGCTGAAATCCTTACTTATACATTAATTATTATTTTTTAGAAACTCCTCAAACAAATTAACGTTATAATTTGTTTTAATAATATTTGTGTTTTAATAATATTTGTGTTAATATAAATTTAGTTATGGATTCTATTAATACCCGTAGATCTGTGGCTAATATGGCGACCACGATTGCAAATTTTATCAAACCACCAGAAACATATGACATGGATTCAGACGTGGAAGATTTCATCTTAGAAACGGAAAGATTCTTCGAGATGACAAATATCGTCGATTAATACAGAAGCAAATTCTTCAAAGGTTATCTATCAATAAATTCAACGAAGAAATATGAGTTGACTAATGAAACTCTGCATTATACAGAAAGATTAAGAAACGCTTTTGCTAAGAACAACTAGCACTAAATTATCGTCAAGGAAATGAGGCTGCCAAAGAATTCTGCTCAAAAATTGAGAAACTTGCAAAATATATTTTGAAGCATAAACTTGATGAAGAAGAACTAAGGAAATATTTGCTATTCAATTCGCTTGAAGATAAAGAAGTTAAAAAAGATCTCAAAATGCAAGATTTAAAATCATTTGATGAAATGAAAGAAAGATTAAAGAAACACGATCAAGTTTCAAAAGAAATTAATATATTTCATGCAGATGTAGCTTCAATGAATAAAACACAATGCTATGCTTATGCTGTTAAGAAGAGCTTACCAAGATATAGTTATGATTACAGATCAATTCGAGACGAGAAGCTAATCCCAGATTCAAAGATGAATATACAAGAAAACCTCAACCTAATCCAAGATTCAAAGGCGAACTTACCAGAGAACATCGATATGCTATTTCAAAAGGATGGAAACCTATGAATAGAAGTAAGACTTATAATACCAGGGAATTTCATTCACGAGATTATGTCCGAGCAAATCAAATTTTGCGATGTTGGGCGTGCCACGAAGAAGGTCATAGAAGATCTGAATGCCCCAATATTCAATGTGCCCATTGTAGAAGATCTGGACATTTCAAACATCATTTCCAGTTATTTCCAGGACAGACGTCGAAAATTCCATAAATCAGTGTCTGCATTCGGTGACAAGGATCCAGAGGCTGATTTTGAGTACCCAAATGGAAATGCTCCACCACACGAGAAGGTGATCGAGCAATAAATTAAAGGTAATTAATGATATGAGTAAGGGTTGTATGATTTTGAATAATTGTGATAGTTTGAATGATAACTGTTGTGATGATGTTTTTGATTATAGAAATTATATTAATATATACATTAATAAATTTTGTATGGATGAACTTTTTAAAGACCCACCCCTAACTTCTAATGAAATAAATGCTATTAATCGTGATAAACGGAATGATATAATAGTATACGATAAAATGCAGGGAAGGCCTAGTGTTACCGTGATGATTAATAATGTAAAATTAGTATGCATATTAGATACTGGAGCTAAAATAAGTTTGATTGATTATAATATTTTTAAAAAACTTGGAAATTTGAATATGACTACAAGTAATTTAAAATTAAGATGCGCGAATGATAGCCCGATTGAAATTTACGGTAAAACTTTATTAAATGTAAAAGTTGATAAAATTTCTGATATTAAAAAAGTAGAATTCGTTGTAGCCCAAGATATAAACCCAAAGTTAATAGGAGGTATAGATTTTCTGGAAAGATTTGGAATGCAATTGCAAATAGAAAACTGTAAAGACGAAATAAATGCAATTATGGAAAAGTCATTTAATAATCACAGGAGTGAAGATAAGATAATAAATAATTTAATTCCCACGTTTGACGGTATTTTTATGAAACATAAATGGGATGTTGGGAAAACCGAACTTTTAAAACATGAAATACTTACTAAAGGTAGTCCGATTGTAATAAACCCAAGGCGACAACCTATACATTTAATAGAAAAAATTGAAAAAAATATTCAAAAAATGTTGAAATATGGCATTATATCAGAATGTACATCTCCTTGGAAATCTCCATTAATTTGTGTTAAAAAGAAAAACAGTAGTGATATAAGAATATGCTTGGAATACCGTGCTTCAAATAATATATCAGAAAGACCCTTTTTACCCATTCCAAATACTGGTGAATTATTAGATATTCTTGACGGAGCAAAGTTTTTCTCGACAATTAATTTAGGCAATGCTTATTATCAAGTAGAACTCGATGATACTTCAAAATTGAAAACAGCATTTTCGACAAAAAACAAGCAATATTACTTTAACAGAATGCCATTTGGAATAGCGGCCGCACCAGCAACATTTCAAAGACTTATGAATTTTGTTCTTGGAGAATTAAATTGGAATGGAATAATTGTATATCTGGATGATATCCTTATATTTTCAAAGACATTGAATGAACATTATTGTACCATTGAAAAGGTTTTTCAAAAGATTAAATTAGCAAATCTTAAAATAAGTCCAGCAAAATGTCAATTCAAAAGGAAAGAAGTAAAATTTTGGGTCATATCATTGATGAAGATGGAATACGTACGGATGAAAGCAAGATGGAAACTATTAAAAATTTTGAAAGACCTAAATGCGTAAAAGGTTTGAGAGGATTTTTAGGCTTGACAAATTACTATCGTAGATTTATAGAAAATTACACCAAAGATTCCAAAGTATTAGAAGCGTTATGTGGAAATAAACAAAAGAAGCTTATGTGAGTGTGAAACTTCATTTCAAAATTTAAAACTGAAATTGACTTGTATTGAAGTTCCCAGATTTTTCTAAGCCATTCATTTTGGATACAGATGCAAGTTTTGATCGCATTGCTGCTGTTCTGTCTCAAAAAGATGGAAGTAAAGAAATATGGATCCCGAGCTATGAATAAACACGAGTTGGGTTATCGTATAACAAGAAAGGAATTACTATCTATATTTTATTTTATTGGTCATTTTAAGCATTATCTATATCAGTGCTACTCAAAGTGTGGTACGCGTACCGGTGCCGGTACGCAAGCAATAGTCTGCCGGTACGCGAAGAGATTTTCAAAGGAAAATAAACAAATGTAAAATTACATGCCATGAGAAACAGGTGGGTCATGTGACTGATATTTTTTGTTTATTTATCTAATAAGAATACAGCATGGTAGTAATTTAATTGGAAACAGTTATTGTATGCACTTTATTAAAAGATTTGACTGATATTTTACTCTATGTCACACATCTGAATACTTGCATCTGAAGACTTGCATGACAATGATTAGTGATCTTAAATTGAATAAGACTTCATGTCATCATGATTAGTCGTCGCTTTTTTTCCCATTTCCCTCTTGCGATAGCTAGATTGGCTAGTCGGTCCCTGTCGAATAAAAAAACATCTGCCGGTACGCCACATCAGAAAGTTTGAGAAGCACTGATCTATATGGTAAAAAGTTTATTTTGAGGACGGATCGCAAAGCCATTACATTTATGATGAAGACAAAGAAAGCTATTACCCCACAATTTCAAACTGGATTAGTTGTCTGGTCATGGAGATTCAATACAGAAAAGGTTATAACCACAATAATGCCGACGCTTTATCTAGAAAAGAATGTGAAACATATTTTCAATGTTAAATGATTCATAGGTAAAATGATTCATGGGTAAAATGGGTAAATTAAAAACAAGATTGTTGACACTGATGACTGATAATATTGAAAATATATGGCAAAAGAACTTGAAAGAAATTGAAAATATAAAAGAAAATATTAGTATGATGCCAGATAAAACATTTTTTAAATATTATGACAAATAATAATAAAATTTGGATTCCAGAAGAAAACAAGCTTGAATTCATCATAGAATATCATAAAAAGCTCTGTCACGCGGGTGCGAAAAAAGTAAAAATGTATGTATCAAACAATTTTAATATGAAAGATTTGGAGCAATCTATTCGTAATGTTGTACAATCCTGTGAAAACTGTCAGAAAAAAAGGTTGATACAACTAAAACAAAAGAAGAAATAATTTACAAAAGTGATTCGAAATTATTTGAAACAATCTATGTAGATTTTTGTGGTCCATTACAACTTGTAATGAAAGGAGAAAGATATATTCTTGGGATTATAGATCATCATAGTAAGTTTATTTCTTTACATGCAGTGAAATCGCAAGATGAAAAAAACAGTGGTAAGATTACTGAAAGAAGAGTGGATAATGAAGTTTGGAGCACCAAAGATAATAAACTGTGATAGAGGTAAATCATTTGAATCAAAGCTAATGAAAGATTTTGCAAAATTCCACAATATTGAAATTAATTATTCAAGTCCATATCATCACTCAGCAAATGGACAAATTGAGAGACAATTCCGTAAAATTAGAGATGCAATACAGATAACACTCAAAGATAAAAGACATAAATCATGGGTAGATGTTCTTCCCGAAGTTCAGTATATGTTGAATTCAACTTTTCAAAATGGTGTTTGGGAAAAGATTTATAGTGAATGGTTCTCAGAGATTGTGGAAGAAGAAAAAATCAATCAAACGACAAATCGCGAATTTCAAATTGGAGATTGCGTATTGATCAAAGTAAATGTTTGAAATAAAGGTGATAACAGGTACATGGGCCCAGGTGTGATTGCTAAAAAGATTCATGATAGAAGTTAAGAAATAAAATTGGAAAATGGAAGTTCCGTCACGAGAAATATTGAGTGGTTAAAGGTTTTTAAAAAGAGGGGTTGTGAGGCGTTTTGTAATTTGTATTAAAATAATGGTATGATGTTGTGCATGTTTGATTGTATGCTGAAATCCTTTCTTATACATTAATTATTATTTTATAGAAACTCCTCAAACAAATTAACGTTATAATTTGTTTTAATAATATTTGTGTTAATATAATTTTAGTTATGGATTCTATTAATACCCGTAGCTTTGTGACTAATAATGTCCGTTGAGTGATCAACGTTGGTACTGTATCAAGAAGATGAGTGCTCGCAAAAAGTGAGCGCATTATCTGCACTATAATTGACGAGCACTTCTTGGTTTCACGGACTATCGTTAGAAGATGTGTGTCCGATTTCCTCTGGTTCCTCAATTTAGCTGTTTTCCAAGATTCTAAAAACCATCTCATCAGATTCACATCAAACAAACCCGCTAAATTAAACAATTTTATTGATACCCGTATGTAATCAGTATACACTTATGTACCTTCCTACGCGTCCCCATACGAACACCTAATTTTCGATGACATAAAAATACAAGTTAAAAACTGATGATAGCGAGGGTTCCTAATTTAATCTATGCTCCACCAAAAAAATGTATTCTTTACTCTTAAAATTTACTATATTTAAATATTCTCAATTTTTTCCTTACTTTGTTTAGGTTCGGAATATCCTTAAACCCACAAAAAAAATTTATTATTTATGATAATTCATTATTATTAAATATTAACCTGTGTTTATATATGTTTATATATGAATAAAAACAAATATAAGTATTTCAAATTTATTTATGTTACCTATTAGATTTATTAAAATTAGATTTATTAGATTTGTTAGATTACCTATAACCTAGTTAATTAGGCTTACAGTCGTAGGTAAGTCGTTCTAATCCAAAATGAGTGTATGCTTTTATATTTAATTTAATTGATTTATTTTAATAGATCGAATTATTTAAATAATTTTATTTTTTATTACTTTTATTTATCAATTTTCATGGAAATTTTTAATTTAATTTTTATTTATTTCTTTATTTTATTTTTTTCTAAATAAATTTTTCTTGTTCCTTTTCTTAAAGTATGCACTCTTTGCTATATCCCCTTCGTGTGTAAGTACGAGCCATAACATCCCTAATTAATTTGATTTTGATTTAATTTAATTTTTTATATAATCAATTATTTATTTTATTTATTATTCTTTTTTTTCTAGTTGGCAGATTATCGGAATGCGTTATTACTCTCAGCAAAAGGTAAATTCACTGGAGAAATGAGTTCCATGAAGATAATACCTAAAATCAATGATTTTCACAATCAAATGAACATAATAATCTTTACGGATTTCGCTTTTCAATTTTACCCACTACAGCAACCTCGTGAATATACATCAAAACGTAATTTCCGAAAGTCAGTAGTCTTTTTCTATAGTTCCTCCAAGACAATGACCAAATCCACAAAAAAAATTGTTGACGTATTAGAAGGAGTTAAGCTTTCTGATGGTTTTATCGCTAGGGGTAACATTCTGTTGCTTGGAATACGCCTAGAATGCCAAGCACGACTATTTCAGACAACCAATTGTATTCCAGTGATTGCTCTCACAAGACCTCCTCTATGTAAAAATTGGGGTAATTCAGATCTGCATTGATGTAGGTGTATGGGTGGCATTGCGGTTTGATTGACAGTAACCTGAGTAGTAGTTGCAGATGGGTTTACTGGAGCTGGAGGAGTAGCCATTATGACTAGTTCTGCTAACCACCGAGCGTTTGACAAATTGTCTATTAATTGAATGTGAGTAAAAACTAATACTGTTAATTATACTATGTCGCCCATCGTTCTGCTAACGATTACTTTGGATGGATAACTGTCAGCTATTTCTTATATGGTGGGCCTTTTGGCAAAAATTTATCTCATTCATTATTTTTGTCCTAGTTCACTGATCTATCACCATCTTGATATTGAAAACGTTGCTAATTTATTTAAAATAGATTTTTATTTATTATTGCATGTTGTTTTTACTTTCAGCTTTTCAATGTGTTTCTTTTGCAACTTCTTGTGTTTCATTAATTTTTATTTGTTTTTAATTTTTAATTAAGTGTCGTTTAATTAAATGTTTACTCAATGTATTTTTTATTATTGTAAACAGACTTTTTGTGGAAAATATGTTATGTTAGCTGCTCTAACAGGCTTATTTTGATTACTTTTAATTAATTTGAATTTTTATTTATTGGCCTTCTTGCCCAACAGCTGTGAATGAGAAATGTATTTATTTTCTTTGATCCTGTGCGACCTTTACCTATTAAGGTATATGGAGAAATATTTGAGAGGAGGAAATCGACCAAAATGTTACTAATTTGCAACAAGAAAAATTTTCTTCAAAAATACTTTTTTGGATTTATTGCATCGCTGGATGAAGTGTATTGACCAAAATAAATCTCATAATGAAATATATAACCTACATACTCTTATTGTAATCAGAAAAATTGTAATTTGAACATTAGTTATTTTTATTAATTATTATTTTTTATCGTACCGTACTCATTACAAGTTGACAATAATTCAGATCAGATTTAGCCAAATTTATCCAAAAAATAAATAAACATCAAATTTCATCATTAAAACATCGAGTGACAAGTCAATAGGGATTATTTGTTAATAAATATAATTTATTATTAATAGAAATCAAATTGAAATTTGTCAAAAGCAGAATACAGTATGATAAAATGCTCTCTATTCGATTTTGAATTATTACAGCGTATAGAAAAATAAATATATACAACTGCTTAATAGTTCAACCAAATTCTCATAATCTACCACGAAAGTCAGATAATTTCATTCAGTTTTAACAGGGTATGCTAAAACTGTTGTTAAAGAAGGATTGTGTGAGGCTAAACTACGTATATGAAACGTTTTGACAAGATCTTCGAGACTTTGAAAAGAGCAGGAGTTTTTGATAAATCCATATTTTCCATTTTGACAATAGATTTTACAATGCTGAATGACTCCATTGACACTGAATAAGAAAATATTTTAAATATCGTATTAATAAGAAATTTAATTAAAGTTTCATTTACTATAGCGAGACTTGGTACTTCCGTGTTATCTTACCCCCAAAATTAAATTATAAAATACAATTAAAATAACAATATAAAAAATGAGGGAATACATTATTGATGACGTTGTTGAACATTATTGAACATGAATTTATTAAGGCTATCTGTGATTTATGTGATTATGTTAGTTTATGTGGCGCAAACGTGTTCTAAACAACAGTGCCGATGTGTTCGACACTATTCTCAACGACATTGTGGTTTTCGGGCCACCTGGATGACCATTTACAAACTCTTTACAAACATTTGTTGAGTTTGTAACCGTGATTTAGAAAATAAATATAATAATTACATGTGTTCTTTTTTAATTTAATTTTTGGGGGTAAGATAACACGGAAGTACCCGAAACTTCGACAATTTGAAAAGTTCATAAAAGATTTCGTGTTAGTCTCATAGTTGTAAATACTCTAGATATCCTGAGAATACTAAAGCTAGCTATTGCAAACTGCCATTTCATCTAACGATTAATTCTTGAATTAAATATATAATATACTTTCCATTGATAAATATTTCACAGTATTGCTAATTAATCATGCTACATATATGACTAATAAAGTACGATTCGACGGTAGTAATTAGAAAATTCCATTTAAAATTTGCTTTGAATTTGGAGCCTTTATGTTTTCCGATAATTCATCCAATTTTATGATAATTAGCCCGAATTTAATTCACAATCGGCTCTCTTTCCTCTCGGGTTTCCCTAATTACCCAATTTGGCACAACTTAATTAAATAATTTTATTGAGCACTGGGATTTTCTCACAGTGCTCAGATTTTTTACTGGCTCGGCCTTTCCATTAGATAATTAATTTTAGTCTTTTGTAATTATTTCCTTCTCGGGACCCCCATTGATTGTGTGTGAGTGGGAGAAAGAGAGAAAAATTAAAATGTGCCTTTTAAAACTATTTCTAGTGCATCTTACAAAATTGATTGAAAATTTTCATATAAAATTCATTGGTTCAGTGCAAAAGAAATTAAAAAAGATTAATTTAAAATAATAAATTGACTTGAGAGAAAAATTGATTACTTTACATCCAGGGCGTAATTTCCAGGCTCGCGACTTCTTCTGATTAGAAAGGTACCATGCAGTCGGTTTTTTAACATTTCGGTTGATTGGTCTCTATCGATGTTCTCAAAAAACCAATTGGATTTAATATTCATAGGATTATTTAAATTCGATGCTTGCCTCATGCTGGAATTTAGAAAAATTATGTAATAAAAAAGCATTGGTTTCAAACAAGTTAAAAATACACAACTTTTATTTTAATTTTAATATATAACAATAAGCAATATGTTAGATTACAATTTCATTAACATTAAATGATGGGAAACAGCGACTCTTGCTTTCATCATTATCACAAATTGAATTAAATTATCCGAATATTTCGGTCTAAATATAAGCTGGGAATTTTACATAGAAAATTCCTGGAGAATAAAATAAAAAATTGTATACAAAATTGGGAACAAAATTGCATAACCCCTATTTAATAATAAAGAAAACAATTTCGTAACATTTATAAACTTGGTTTTAGTGATTCTAAAGCGCAAAATTTGCCAAATCTATTATCATTGTATCATATATGATACAAGAATTACCTTTACTACGAAAGTCAGTGATTCAAATTGCCACTATTTAAGAAAACAAAATTGATTAAATTCAAAATGTTGAATTAGAAAATAAAGAATTAATAGCATCAGCTGCACACTTAAAAAAGTAAGAAATAAAATATTAGAAATCTGAGTAAAATTTAAATTAATCTATTCTGATAAATATTAAATTTTTAAATTAAAGAAATTAAATTACTAAATTAAGTCAATTAATTATATTATATAATCAAATATTATATATTAGATGTATGAGCAAATTTGAAAAACACCGCTAACAAACACCGAAATCACCGAGCTTTAATAAATTACAATTTTGAGCCCAAATTAATTTTCTTAATCAAAACTTATCTGAAAAACTAAACAGTTTCACTACAAAACCATTTTGATTTATTTAGAAAAAATATATTAGTGACAAATGAATACTGAGTCGTAAAGCATTGTCGCATCGATAAAATCCAAATTCCCTAAACTGAACACAACATACATAAAGTTATAAACTTCCTTGAATAGAAAGATAATTTTTGGCGGTAAATGTATATGCTGTTGATGGGGTTTGATACAATGATCTACTCGAATCTAAACGATCTTTGTCCGTATAGTTGACGTCATAAATATGTGGTAGTGTTAGATAACCAATGAGTCTAACATACATATAATGTTTGACAGCAATTGTCAATATTGTTGAGTATTCATGTAATTCGGTATAACTGTCTGAGTCCTCGGTGTCCTTTAATTAAGCAAATCGAACAACGAAACACAATAATATTCATTCGAAATTACATCAATTACACTTTTATCTATTACACACTTTATAACAACAATTTCATTTGGCACAACCTTTCGTAACTCTTTTTATTCTGCACACTTTTAAATTTCACTTTCAGTCTAGTGTAGGGACCCATCTTTCAATGTGAGATCTCCCTTTCTGGTACGCAAAGACTCAACCTGACTTGATTAGCACTAAGTCATAAAATCGTCTTTTATTACGTTTAAATTAACTGAGCTTCTTTCTTCGACCAACTGTTTTGACTTGATTGCTCTTTTTAAATCCATCCCATAACGAAATTATTTTGTTATTTTGGGTATTTTTCTCTTCAGGCTTCCCCTTGGTCGCCTAATTGGTTTGGAATTTGTAACTTTTAGGTTTCCAGACAATTCATTTATTTTTTATGACAATATCTCCGAATATAATTTTCCGTCAGCTCTCTTTTCTCTCGGATTTTCCTCATTCTCCAATTTGACGCGACCTAATTAAATAATAATGTTGATCACTAGGATTTTCTCACACTTTTCGGGTTTTCCATTGACTCAAGTTTCTCATTAGCTCGAGTTTTCCATTAGCTAATTAATTTTTAATTATTTTTAGTAATTATTTTCTTCTAGAGACCCCATTAATTTTATTATATCGTCTCATTATTAGGAATTCGGCATTTTCCCTATTTTTGTGACTTTTAATTAATATTTTTGTACTTTTAATTATTATTGTGAAAACAATACCATCACTATAGATTGGTTTATATTAGAAAATTATTTTATTTTATTTTACAAATTAATAAATCTCTAATCTTGATAAATGTTAAAATTTGACTTTTTATGTGAAGTTTTCAAAACTTATATTCTTCTTAAGATTTTTAATTAGCCTATAATTTATTTATAGGATGTAAATATTATACTGGAATCTAAATAAATTTTTACCGCTTTTTTATCTCTTTTCATTTTAATAAATGACAAACTTAAACAAATTAGCAAAGTTTTGATTTTTAGAGCGCAAATATATTGGAATGATATTACAATCTAAATCAATTTTTACCGCTTTTATAACTCTTTACAATTTAATACATTTAAAACTAAAATATATTACAAATTATCAAGCTGATAGTAATCAAAATTGAGAAGATTAAAAGGAAAAGTGATGGGCCCTGCAGAAATCAACTAATTAATATAAATTTAATAAAATAAATAGCAGAATAAAGGAAAGTTGAATAATTTGTGGAAAAAATTAAAATCAATTTAATTAAATTTATACAAACTTTGTTAATTTTATTTGATCACGATTGTGATTATTTTTATCGTCATTATGATCAGATTCCGGTCTAAAGAATAAATGAAATATTTACATGAGGCTGTAGGAGAATGACATTTTATACAATTTAAGAAAAATTATTTAAATTAATAATAAAACAAGAGATTATAAAATAATAGTTCAAAGGGCACAAATATCTTAATTATTTTAATTATCTTAATTATTCTTCATTGAAGATCAATATAACTATATTTTTAAAACAATATGATACAAATTTATGATCCAGTCCATTTCAAGAGTTCGTTAAACAATCTTAGTTAAATTAATTAAAAAAATTATTTCACATTTTAAATTAATTTTATTCATTATTTTATTTTTATATTAAATAAAAAAGAATTTTTTTTAAATCTATGAGAACTAAATATCAAAAGAAATATTGTGTTTTTAATAATGACTTTTAAGAAGCTAATTTTTTTAAGGAATTTTCAAACTTACTTGGAAAAATTGACATCTTTTCGACAAATATTTGTAGTAATTGCTAGGTTTCTTAATGATTTGTACATCAGTTGACCACTTTGTTGAATATTTATTACAAGAGACAACTTGCAATAAACATTCAGCATAAATATCTTTTTCTTTTTTCATAACAAATAATCACTTAAGATTAATTAAACATATGCATTATTAAAAATTTTGTTTCTATTTAAGTAAGTAAATTAAAGCTAGTCAATTCGTGTGAAATTAAAAAAAATATAAGTCTATAGTTTAAAAAGAAATAAGGTAAGAGGAATTGAAAACTAGTGATGAAAAAGATTATATATATATATATATATATATATATATATATATATATATATATATATATATATATATATATATATATATATATATATATATATATATATATATATCTATCAGGATAAAATAATCATTATCATTAATACATACTTTTCACAAATAACATCTATGCTATCTACGTTTTCTAAACTGAATATTTCATCCGGAACTCCCCTATCTTTGAACAATCTTATAATTTGAGCCTGAAGTCGGTTTAATCTTTTTAAATCTGGCCTATCCATTTGTAATTTTCTATGTAATTCATCTGATTCGGTGATGAGCTTCTCGCGTCGTTCGTTAATTTCCTTGGACACTTGTTCACAGTCATTTAATTTTTTATTAAGTTGTGCAAGACAAACTCTTGAATGAGACCTATAAAATATTTATTAACAAAATAGAAGTTTCAGTGATATGTATAAACTTCAACGAACACATACACACGTGTACAAAAACAAGTTGACAGCATACTTTCTTTTCATTTTTGTCAGTTTTCCTTTAGTTTATTCACCAAATCCCATACGCAACAATAAAAAAAAATATGAAATCTTTAAAAACTATAAATAATGCCATAGCGGGTGTTTCAGTTCCAAGAAAACCTCGTTTAATTCAGAGTCATCTATAGACTGACATACAAAGTATTTTCAGAAAATCGAATGCGATCATGAATTCTATTTGACCCAATGTGTGAACTAATTTTCTTTTGTTTTTTTTTATATAATAATATAATAATATAATATTATAATACAATATAATATTATAATATAATATTATAATATAATACCCTTACGAGATGTTGAGTGTGAGTAGTATCCCTTGCGAGTAGTACCCGTAGGGGGACAGAATATCTTGTCGGATAAACTCTTAGTATATATAATAATACTATATATTATATTGTCTTTGTTAAACCGGGATAGAAAAATTAGTTTGATATATAGTTTTTAAAATTTAATGCTATGTCCTTAGAGGGTATGTCCATCATACTCACCTCTCAAATACCTTTCTAAATGAGCTATCAAATAATAAATCATTTGGTGGGAACTCTGAAAATTTAAAATTTTAGCATGCCTCATGTGACCTCGAATGAGTTATATGACCTTGAATGAGTCATACGATGAATCATTTTCGAGAATTAAAAAAAATTCCTCAAGACCACTTAATAATATTTTTAAAATAATAATAATTTATTGATGAGTCATGGTATTTGTTTCAATGAACTTGGTGAGTCATCCGGTGAGTCACGTGACCTTGAATGAGTCGTCCGATTATTCATTTTCGAAAATTAAAAAAATTCCTCAAGACCACTTAATAATATTTTAAACCAATAATAATCTATTGATGGGTCTTGGCCTTGAATGAGTCATCGGATGAGTTATATGACCTTGAGTGAGTCATTGTCTTTGTTTAAAATTTGACCTTGAAAAAAATTTTTCTTTCCCGGGGACGGGGAATGTGGTCTTGTGGAGTCCTGGTTTTGCTGTGCCCAATCCATCTACTTACTAGGAATGGATAATAAAATTTAAAAGAGAAAAACACTAAAATAGAAAATGATAATTTGAATGTAAAAATTGTTTTAAGAAAATTATTTACTTTATTAGTAAAGTGGGTTTAGATAAAAAAAACATCTCAATAATTTTTAATAACAAAAATACTTGAAATCTACAACATTACTGAAGGCTTTTGTGTACAATTTGAATATAACGGTTATATTGACTCTTAACAACTCTTGAATTACAATACAAAATTCAATACAAATGAAATTGAAAAAGAAATATCTTATAATCGAAAAATTTTTCATTTGTATTAAAGATATTATTCGCGGCAAAAGGCTTAAATTATCATTAATTTGTTTTAAAATACAAAAACATTTTTAAATGCGATAGAATTTATTTATATACCGAAATAGATAACTATGTAAGTTTAAAGTCTCAGAAAGTTATTCATGCTAACTGCAAACTAAATTTAACAAATCCATTGAAAATATATATATATTATTTTTACCAATAAATCCAAAATTGGAAGACGAGAATCCACTGTAGATTTAATATTGGAATGAAGCCTATTAAAATGTTAAGGATGTCGGATTGAATGCAATGAATAACTTATCCATTATAAATTCACAATATTTTAATATATTCAAAAGACCCAGTATATTGATTTTATACAAAATATCATTGGAATGTCAAATATATAATTAAAGACAAAAAAATTAAAGCAATAAATAAAATAAATGAAATCTAAATAATGAATCTTACACCCAGTCATTTCTTTCATTTGAATTTATGATATTCATTATTTGAAAGATGTGCTTTTTACACCAAGTTTGAATTTGATCTATACCTTTCAAAATTTTCGTTATTTCATCTAGTTCTTTTTGGTTGTCATTGTACTTTTCAGTATTCTTATCAACATCGGCATTGACTTCTGTAATATCATTCATAGTAGAATGGAGCAATCTTATCAATTCTTCGTTTGTATACTGATACAATTCACTGACATGACCTTTAACTTCAGATTTTAATTTCGAACATGGATATCGTAGCATGATATTTAGTTGATCATTGTATTCAGATAGTTTATGGGTTTGATAATATTTTATCAATTTCGGTACCGATTCGAATTTGCATGGTTCTTGGAATCCATAGAATCCATCTCGAAAAATTATCCGTACCAATTTATTTTCACCTTCTTTTCTAAAACAACATAAAAATAATATTAATAATAATAATATTAATAATAATAATAATAATAATAATAATAATAATAATAATAATAATAATAATAATAATAATAATAATAAAACTCATTGCAAAGATTAGCCGCCTGAGACTCTTTACATCATAAAACGTAAACCGTCCATCAACATTCAACTAAATTAATATTAAATTAATATTTAATTAGATTTAAAATTTAAAATTTAAAAAAATATTTAAAATATAGAAAACGTTTTTTTATTAAAAAATTAAAAATTTAATTAAATTACAGAATTTTAAATTTTAAAAAAATAGGAAATATTTTTTGGGTAATTAAAATAAAATATAAATAGAATAGAATATAATTAAACCAATAAATTTATTATAAAATACGACATAAATTTATTATCCCCCAAAAATAATTATTTAATGTATTAATGATCAAATTCACTTGAAAACGGCAGTGCCGAAAATTCGTGAGTATCAACAAACATCGATATATTACTGATTTATAGTCTTCAAACTCTCTTTTTAATTCAATGGATAAAATAATCAGTGGTGAAATTGGAAGAAATAAAAGTTCTTATAATAATAATAATAATAATAATAATAATAATAATAATAATAATAATAATAATAATAATAATAATAATAATAATGATAATAATAATAATAATAATAATAATAATAATAATAATAATAATAATAATAATAAAAATAATAATAAATATAAAACCAATTTTATAAAAATAAATTTTATAAAATAAAAATTTTATGTGTAAATCTCAAAGTCATAATAATACATGAAAATCTTATAATTAACAAAAACTTAATGCCGACTGAATCAATTGCCACAAAATTCGATAGTAGTTACCATAAACCTAATGTTTATTTTTGATAAATGATATTTAACTAATAAAATTAATTAATAATCTTTTCAAATCCCATTACATTATAAATAAGTGCTTCTTTACGTTTTGTAAATATTCATTTATAATAACAAATTAAAAAAAATCCGAGAAAAACAATTAGTTACCCAATAATGATCATACATTCGGCATTCGTGTTTTGTGAATAAACAACTCTACAAAAAACAAGAAAAGAAGTGAAATGATATTTCCAACACTGAAATAAATTAAATTTATATGAAATATTAATATTTCGATATTAATTCATAATTCTATTATTTTGATAAAGTTACTAAATTTCATGATATATATTTTAAATTTGGATTTTATTAAATAATATTTAAAAATACCAAAAATTAACATAAACTTTTTTTTGTCTTTTTATATGTAAATCGAGCGAATATAAATTTGAAAATAGAATATATGATTTTGATATTTTGATAAAATTTTACAACGGGTTTTCATTCAGAAGACAATGTGTATTCTAATCAGAAAAGAAAATCCATACAAATGAATGATTTCTGCTCCATTATATCTACGGCAAATTGTAAATCATTGCTCACTTATTTTCACGTAAAATCACGAGTATATTTATTTTTATTAATTAATAATAAGTCAATATCAAAATTTATTGAAATATCTTTTCTCCAAAAATTACATTTTTTAAATTTCATATTCATCATTGATATAATTAGTAATGGTATTTCGGTTAAATTAATATATGACAATAGTAGATGGGCGTGTCCAATAAACACTGGATAACATAAGATGACGTCATCGCTGGTGTGGAAAGAAGTAACAGATGTGCAGAACGCGCCATTAAAATATTTCCCTATCGTAAAAGTGATGCAAAACTCAACCAGCGATATGTAAAACATTTAAAACATATTTAGTATACTTGCTTAAATATCACTTAATGTTATTTAATGAGTAACAATTCCCACTTTTACATAATTATTAATTATTTTTATTATAATACATTATTAAAGTAGTTTCGTCGACAGATTTGTTGAAGATCAAACATTATATCGGAATTGTCAAATTTATTTACACAACTCATTTACATTTCATTATTTTTTTATTTACAATTCCTAATTGTAAAATGTGCGCAACATAATACTAATGATAAATTAAACTATAGTGACAGATAACCGGTTAAAAATTTTTACCCTTTATCAAAATAGTCTTTTAATTACTTAGAAATAAGTTCGTTTAATTCTTAGATAAGTTCGTTTAATTCTTATAATAATTTTAAAAATTTCCTAGTTAATGTTTCCTTTATTCTTTAAAATTAAAATATAAAAGATTTAAAAATGCTTTACAACCCTGTGAAGCTCCAGACATTAATAATAACAGACCAAAATTAATGTTTATCCTAGAAAGATATATTTTAATTATGAATGAAATCTTTAATATTTCTGTTTATCTTTAATCAGGTTTTTGATATTTCTTTTTTTTCATTATGACTATAGATTAAAAATTTATGTTACATAGGAAAATTAAATTTTGATCTAGTGGCTTGAAAATTATGAGATACTAATTCAAGATTTTGAAGATAAGTTTTTTGATGAAAAATGGTGATGAATAGGAATTTACAAATAACTCTGAATCTCAAAGGTTTACAATTCTTGAGATCGTTGAAATCAAGATATCATTCAATGTCTGGAAGAAAGTTATAGTAACATAATTAAAGTCATATGTTATCAGAATTATCAGAATTATGTGATAAAAACTAGGAATTACTGAAAACAGAAAAATTATCAGAAAGTAAAATAGAACTGCACGCCTTTCAAGCATTCTCAATATTCAAATTACTTTGATCGAATATGACGATATTTACATCGAACTTGATCGTTTTACCTATTTAAAGTTCGATAATCCGCGCATTATGACTATTATATTGAAGTTTAGAGATTGTTATGCTTACAGTAAGGAATAAAAATAATACTTTTTATATTATATAAATGAATAAAATCGTATAATAATTTTTATTGTTAATGTGTCGTCATTTTTTATCAAATTTGTGTTCTATTTGAAATTATGTTAAAGTTATATCAGGTTATTTTTTTGTTTAAAGTTTTATTATGAAATTGACTTTTATTGATTTTTATAATTTGTTTTAATTTTATTCTTTGGAAAATTTTCATTTGTTTTTTCATAATTTAATGAAAATTTTAAAATGAAATTAACTAACTTTTTTTAGGTGATATTTAATTTAATATGAATTTCCAATAAAGAAGTTATTTGTTGACCAATATTCAGTTATTTAAAAATAAGTAAAACAGTTAATTTATATTTTAAATATATTTTATTGGATGGATTTTTAATTTAATGAACAAAAAATAAAAAGAAAACCTCATGGCCTCAAGTTATAATAATGAATGGAAAATTGTAAATATAATTTTTATGTATATTAATTTTTATCACATGAAAATATAAAAAGAAGTTTGTTATGAAATGATATGATCTTTAATTTATTAAAAAAAAATAATGTTATTGAAGTTGATACATAGAAAATACCTAATTGTCAATGTGTAAATTCCCAAAGCTTTATCTGATGAGTCTCTAACCAAAAAATATCCATCTTGTAAGCCCGTCATGTAGTCATTGACTTCTTCTTTCGAAGTATTACCCCAATACCATTCTTGGGAATTGATGTCATTATTAATTTCTTCCAAAGCTGTCTGTAAACTGCCCAACTGATTTCTGTTCATTGATTGCGACAACGAAAATTGTTCTGAAATCATCAACGATACATCAATTTAAAAATCAAAATATAAACTATTAAATAAACAAAGATAGACAAACATTACAATAAAATAAGCGATCCAAATTGAAATAACACCAATTGGAAACTGTTTACAATAAAAGTTGGTCGTATTTTTGATAAATATAACAATAACAAGAACAAATAAATATCAATTATCTGAAATTAGAATTTTGACCATTATATTTATATTTTATTATCGATATGATTAAAATAATAATAATAAAAATCAATTTTTACAATAATAGATTTGAAATAGATTTAAAATTTTTATTAATAAACACCGCCCGGGTCAAATGTTGAATATATTTAATGAAAATATGAAATAACAACATACATTGTAATTGAATAAATATTGCTATAAAATATAAAGATGCTATAAAATATAAAAAATATAAAGATGTAAAAATACTAATAATGTAAAAAACTATCTTTAAATCTTTTTTTAAAATTAACTAACTAAAATTATATTATAATACAATATAAATATAAACAATATTTGTAAGTAAAAAAAGTAACAAAAAAGTAAAAAAGAACAACATGTTTTTAATTTTTAATGGGGCAAGTGAAGTTTTCCAACAAATTTTTTCCAACAAAAAAAAAGTTTTCCAAATATTTTCCAACAACATTCCCGATTCCGGCTTATAACTTCTCGTCAGTAAATCTGGACCGTATGAGGGATTTATTACTGTTGATAAGTGAAAATGTTTGCTCGTATATATGTTGACCCAAATAGTATCAACATTTTTATTGCCAGTTTATAAATGTTTGGAATTTTTTTTATCCAAGCAGCCATAAAATTTGCATATGTTTTCTTCTCTAAATATATTGTTGCAAATACTTGTCGCATTGTATTTTTGCATATTACATAATATCTTTCCCAATCATAATCAGGCAGGCATCGGTAGTAACACTGACCAAATTATTCCATTCTATACCATATTTTATGATGCAATGATCTACTTCTTTGAAAAGATCTTCTCCAGTTATAGTTCCTTTCATAGGTATCATTTCAAAATCTTCAGTTATCGCGCGAACAAAATTTAAAAGTTGTGATGTATCCTTAACTTCACAGCTCTCATCTAATATGATCTCATAAAAATATGAAGATTTTAATTTGGTCAATAATTATTTATTTAAATTATTGTTTATTTCATTTATTCTATGGGCAATAGTTTGATGAGAGAAACTAACACTTTCGAATTTATATTTCATTTCAGGACACAGCACTTCACATACATCCAACATATATTTCTTAAAAACTCTCCTTCTGAAAACGACTTGGCATATTTTGCAATATTTTTTGCTATTAAAAATCTTTCCATTACTGATGTTTCATGCAATTTGCTGTACGAGTAAAAATATTTTGCTGTCGAGTTAATTTATGTAATAGTAATTCCACATGTTTTTACGTCTATTTTCATTAATATTTTGAGTTAGTAAGTAGTTTTATATACTTGCTTTCAAAATACCTTTTATATTGCACTCTTTTGTTACCGACACAGACGAATGACAAATTAAACAGACTGGTTTATCTTTATAAAATGCGAAAAAATATTTATTTCTCTATTCATCGTTAAATGTTCGACATTGAGTGTCTACTTTTCTTTTTTACACATTAATATTGGACCTTTAAAAAGGACATAATTTCACTAAACATATTATATATGAATAATAAAAATTACCTTTAATAATTGTGTGTTTTCAGCTGAGAATTAAATATTTCAATAATTTATTAAGATAATTTTAAATGATAAATAATTGACTTTTTAAAATAACTTTTAAAAACATTTTTAAATTGAATTTTTTAATTGAAATTTTTAAATTAAAAAATTAAACAAGCTTTTTATTAGTAAATCATTTTTAAATAAATATATTTTAAATATCGAAATTTTAATAAATGGTTTTTTAAAATATTTTATTCAACGCTGAAAATTTGTTTGAAAATTATAAAATATTTCATTAAATAAATACATGGAATTATGACGTTAACCTGATTTAAAAAATAATTTAGATGTGTTAGTAGCAGCTTCTAATAATAATATAACACAATATAGTTATATAATGTAAACTACTAATTGCTACAAAATTAGAATATTTGAATAGCTTTTTTGCTATATTCAAACAAAAACTATAAATATAATTATATAAAAGTATAAATATTAAGTCATTATTATATTGGATTACATTTACAAACAGCAATATCAATTATTAAAAAAAATAATTAAAACGTGAAATTTCAAGTCTTGAATTATATCTAATTGTAAATAAATTCATTAAAAAATCTTGATGACGTGGCGAGACGTATGAAAGCAGCATGCGGGACGGACTTGACCCGCTGGTCGTAGTTTGGACATGCTTGCTTTAAACTGTTAATTTCAAGTGTATGCTTGTAGTTATTGTAATTAAAGTGTCAATTAAATAATTTAATGACAACAAACCAATCAATGTATAGCACAAAAGTAACTTGGTCCATAAGATTATTTATGAGTGCAAGATCAGTATTGAAATCACTAGTTAATAATTGTGAAATGAAGTTTCGATCATTCCAAATTGGTAGTAACCATTTGCGCTTCATCTAACATAATATATACTCTAAAACTCGAATTAATGTCCCATCCCGAAAAGAAAACAAATCAAACAAACTAGTTTTATTATTTCAACAATAACTCCATTTTTACAAAAATGAAATTATTTTTATAAATATTAGAATATTCGTTATTTTGTTTTAAATTAAATGTTATGAATTTTAAAGCTTATAAAATATTAAAAATGTACATACCTTCAGGCAATGATACCAATGGCCAAGTAAATTTATCAATTAATACCAATTTATATTCAAATATAAACTGTATAATTCTCTGATGTCTTGATTTAAGAGCAGTGAATTTACCGACCATAATTTGCGGAGGCCAAATTAGAGTTTTGGAAAATATAAGTGACCATTTTTTGGATATCACCTTTAACTTATTGCAACTTTCCCAAATCAAGTGAAAATGTTGAACTAGATATCGAAGAGTCTCGAGGTTCGGCGAAGGAAGACTGTCGAGTATTGAATAAATCTGTGAACAGCACATCTTATCTGTAATATTATTAAAAATAATTTCAGAAAAATATAATCTTAAAACAAATGAAGTATATTAAATGTTATAAATGGAATTGATTTTTTGTGGCAACTAATATTTGTATAACCATCAATCGGCACTATCAAGTAATTAAATTCATTGAAATATCATAACTACATAAAATTTCAATTAAATAATAAAAATTATAAAATTAATTAATAAAAATTAAGTGCAATGTCAAGGTCAATTTTACTTAATTAGTAATAATGAAAATGAGTACAAAAGACATCAAAATAAACCTTTGTTTAACTAGAAATATTGAATATTTTTAAATAAACAATTAGAAAATTTAGGATAATATTATTTTCAAATCAAATTATTTTCATTCAATATATAAATTTAAAGGTAATTACCCTCAAAATCCTTTTTAACACTTTCTGTCAAACTATGATAGATACCATAAGTGATCAATGGCTCTGGAAGCTCTTTTAAATACAATTTTATCAATTTTGCCAAATAAATATCATTAATTTCTTTGATCCCGATTAGATTGGATTCTTCGTCGAATCTTGGATGTGCGAATAATTCTTTAAGATAAATAGTATCATTTGTAGCAGCAGTATAACTGTAAGCTTCCATTATTTTCTGACCATTGCTATTACCAAGACATCTGCGTTGCAATTCGTCAATACAACATTTGATAAATAATGGGACTCCATTAGAATGCAACTTCTAAAACATTAGAAAATAAATATTTTTTTGCATTTTTTCTATTTTATGAAGTGTCCATTTACTTATGAATTATTTTTATGTGTTAATTATTTTACTTTAAATTTATTTTAATTGTTAACTTCATTTAAAAAATTATGTAATTTTTGTTTCAACATGCGCCTGCTTTTTCAAAAAATTATGAAATTAAAGGTGATAAAAGATGAAAAAAATTATTTATAAAAAATTTTAATAAATTTATTGATTATGAATTTTTTGTTTCTATTAAAAATGTATACAAATTCCTTTTGTTACGAAAATTTCTTGTGATGTTTAGCATTACGAGAATATTCCACAAATATTGAAATTCTTTTAAAATACCTGTAGATCAATGTTAACACCAAATATTGAACTGTTGAAAACATTTATCTCATTTGGGATATTTTCCTCACACAACTGTATATTAAATTGAAATGCACAAACTTTATGAAAATTATTGCCACATTTGATACAGTGAAATCCTTGTTTCTGTAACCCTAAAATAAAAATAAATATATTACAATCTAAATTTATAAAAATGATAATTAATAAAATATGCATTTTCAATAAATGGTTTCGCTCCATCATACTGTAGTGCATGCTGAAATACTCCTTTTTATATAATAAATTTAATATATTAGATTGTATATTAAAATTTTCGAGTATTTTGTTTGAATAATATATTCAAGATATATTCAAAACCATGTTTTAATAAACATGCTCAAGTACAACATTTCTAACTCAAACATTTCGAATCCAAATATTTCCAATTCAAGTATTTCTATGTCGCTTAATTACAATCGAAACATTAACAATTCAAACTATTCGAACATTTCAAATTCAAACACTTTCGATTTACACAAACCTTGTGGAGCATTTGGTATCCTTCCTGAAGTCGAACAAACCGAACAAATCCACATTGTTGAAAATAAATTTGAAATTAATAAGATGTTATACTATATTACATTAAATAGTCATCTATTTTTACGATTATTAGCTTTCTGAGCGGGTAGCTCCCGCACGGCATATACTAATGAATTTTATAATTATGTTGAGTTTTTATTTGTAAGTCGGTCCTTTCTCTGACTCCTCGTGTTCTTATTTTTACCAAATCAATGAAAACTCAACACAAAATAACTTTATTTGATTCTTATCACAATTACAATTTGTCACTATTTGCACCTTTCTCTCAATTCAAATTTAGTTCGTTAAGGTAAGAAACCCAAGGGGCAATTACCTTTTCTTGTACGAGTCTAGCTTCTTTATAATTCACAAATTTCCTCTTTTGACTTGTCCTTGCTGGATTTTCTGTTTAGCTTTTTCCTTTTTCTCTTCGACCAAATGGCCGCTTGCTCATTTCTAAGCTCTCCTTTTATACTGTGTCTAAGAGGCCAATTATCTAGCAAATTCAAATTAATTGTTTCAAAGGTTTGACAATTATTTTAATTTGTTTACCCTGAAATTATAAATCGAATTATTATTACCTTATCTGGTGTCTCGGGTCTCACTGCGCATCGGGTTTCCCATGGGCTCGGGCTTTCCATTGGCTCGGGCTTTCCATTACAGATTAATTAATTTTAATTAATTTGTTTTTCCTTATTAAAATTTTCTATGATCACCCTATTACATTTTTATTATGCTTTCTAACCTCGTCTAACAATTTGGCATTCAACCATACCCGATTTCAATATTGATTTTTAATTTTCATTAAATTTTAATTAATTTTGTACTTATATTGATTTTACCAATTTTTGTTCTGCTTTCTGGTACCATGTGAAATTTATTTTGTTTTTGCTCTAACCCCAACAATTATAAACAGATTTATCAATCTTATTATCCAAATGATCAAAATCACTCAAAAATGTTCATTATTGCCGAACATTTTTTATTCCAATGATAATTACGACCATTATTTAGGTCTTTTCATTTTATATTAGCATCACAAAATTTGTATAAAATTTGGTAATCCGAATAGGACATGGTGGCACGATTACACTACTGGTTGCAATAAAATGGATAGCAATAACTATTAAAAATGACTTAAAATCGAATTTCTTTTTTAGATTTATTGAGATTTATATTTAATTAATTAAACAATATATATTTTTCTTCACTTCACTTTAAATATAAAATATAATTTTCATGAAATTTGTATCACAGAATAAAATATTTTAATAAAATTTTTTAAAATTCTTGAAATATTGAAGTAATCCGAACATATTTTATATTGAAATATTTCATTTTATTAATAAATACTGCGGGTTATTGCTTAAATAGTTATTTATTTAAATTATATTTTGATAACAGCAATACTAATAATAATAATAATAATAATAATAATAATAATAATAATAATAATAATAATAATAATAATAATAATAATAATAATAATAATAATAATAATAATGTAATGTTATAAGAAAAACGTTTCATTAAAAATGAGACATTACACAATAAAATAAAGATGAAATTTTTTCAAGAAATAAAATAATCATTTAATTCTACATCTATAATATTTTATTTACCTTATGAAAAAAATGTAAAAAGTGTATGTAGAACTTTGTTCATCAATTTTATTTTAACTTGGTTGCTATCAGATGAATCAATTACAATTTTAATATGACGACAAAAGATTCTAAAATAAGAATTATATTTTCAAAATAAGAGTGAATTTTGCGAATGTATAAAAATAAAAAACATTCACTAACCTATTATTATCTTATCACAATAATTACAAAATATCTTTCCTGTATATGAGGTTTCTCTCATATTGTGATTACCCAATGCAATAATGTATTTTTCCTTCATTTGAGTACCAGAATTTTCAATTGAAGTCTGTTTCAGATCATTGGAATCAAGAATATCGCGCGTTTTACATTCTAATGTTTCTGAAGTTTTTGTATCAAGCAATGCCTGGAAAATATAATATTTATTCCAAATTGGTATATTAATCTAATAATGAAACCATCTATTCAAAAATATTAACACGTTGACGGACACTTGCGTCTTTAGCCGTCAAAAATGAAACGGTTGTTTTTAGACACAAAAAAATTGCTTATTTGAGCCATTAAACCTGTCATTTACATTTTTAAATTACCTTATTAAAGGTGCTAAATTAATCAAAATTAAGTTTATTTAAGCAGAAAGAGTAAAACTATACTTCTAATATTCTAAAAATTACAAAAACATATGGTGTCAATTTTCGAACTTCACTTGTTTCTACTGTCCGTCAATGTGTTAAAAGATGAAATCTTTTACAATTATTTATCAGTAAAATCTTTTATTTTTTTGGGTACTTTTGATCTTTTTTTGAATTTGACAAAAGATAAATTTTTTTTTAATTCTATACATCAATTTTGTATTACATATTGAACAGAACTAGAGTTGTTTTCATGAATATAAATAAAGCGCAATTACTAAAGAAGCATTCCATTTGAAGGTTATCATTTCATCAATTTCTTTATAATATTATTCGATTATTGAAGAAAGAGAATTATAGGCACAACATATAAGTAATCTAATAATTAAATTACCTAATTAATACTTATCTTGAATGGTTGATGCATGTATATATGTTATTGTATGCCTGAAAAATGTCTCATATTTCATGTTAATTATTACATACTAGTCTTCGATCCTAACGATGAAATACTTGAACTGTTATGTCATAAAATATATATTAGAAAATTTTTGACTTCGATTTATTTAACACATGTTATAATTTTTCTCTTCATTATATTGAAACAGTTCGCGCTAAAATAGCATAATCTCCCCATGCTTAGTAATTTTGTGTTCATCAGTGTTCGAAATCATTTGACTATTTATTGGTCTACTTATCATTGAAAATAAATAAAGATTTACTTAAAATTCTTTAAATACAAACATAAAAAATTTTAATGATTACTGCATTGTTATATACAAAAATACATCTTTTGGAGATTAGGTTAATCTTTCAAGGCTACTGTTTTTAATCTTTTACAGTGTAATACTTTCTATAATAATAATATTTAGGTATCTCTTATGTTTCCACTTTTCCATTTTTGAAAATTTAGATTTTTATTTTAAATCGTTTTAGATTACCAGATTCAAATTTTGGACATATATAAATACTGCAGGGATAAATTCAACGCTTTAATGTGTTTTCGATGTAAAATGTAAATATTAATCTATAGTTTGAAATGATGAAAAAAAGTATATTTATGATGTGCTGATAGTTTCACTAATGATTATTTATAATTTAATTTACATTATATATGTGATGTAAAATTATTTAATTTATATCATTAAAATAATTATTGAAATTAAATAAAAAAAATTCGATTACTTTTTTTAAAAAAAAGTAGAAAACAAAATAGATTCTATTTGGGAAATAATAATAAAAATGATAAATTTATTAGGTTTATTTTACAAATAAGAATTAAAAGTTTATTTTTTAAAAAATCATATAATCTAGTTCAGGGGTCTCAAACTCAAACTGGCCTGCGGGCCGCATTAGACTAGTATCATGAGCAGGCGGGCCGCAACATAAATAATTGTTTTCCAGAACATGTGGAGTCTGAAACACCGACGTTAATATTTATTTAATTAAAAACTCAACAAAACTAAAAAACATTTTATTTTAATATTTTAGCATTCATTATGCTGCTTTCTTACATTAAAATACTAAAATTAATGTTACTGTGAAATCAATCCATGTTTTGCCCACTTACCTGGCATCGTTTAACATCAACCAAGGCATCAATGTTAGGTTTAATGTCCTGTGATGAAACCAGTCTTAGAGATGCTTGCAGATGTTCATCAGTAAGCCTAGATCTTAATGGCGATTTGATAATTTTCATGGAAGAGAAAAATTGTTCGCAAACATACGTACTTCCAAACATTGCTATCATCCTTGCAGCAGCAGAAAGTAACATAGGAAACCTTTCTTTTGAAACAAACTGATAAAATTCTAAAATTCCAACATCTGAATACTTTTGCTTCAATATGGAATCACACTGAAGATCTACTAATTCCATCTGCAGTTCCTCTGCTATATTTTCAATCTCAACGGCGAATGGTGTTGCAAAAAGCTGAAAATGTGGTTCAAGTGCCTTAAAATCGTTAAAACGTAAAACAAATTGTTGATGCAAATCTGAAATTATATCTGCATATTCTTTCAGGGATTGGTTTTCGACTTTTCCTAAGGAATTCAAAGTTGAGAAATGGGCTAAGTTGCCTACAATAAGCTGTCTTTGAAATAAAGACAATTTGACTTTGAATGATTTAACACTGTCATACATCTGTGTAATGACTTGTCTTTTGCCCTGAAGTTTTAAATTTAATGCATTCAAATGACCAGTTAAATCTGTCAGAAAGGCAAGGTCGCAAATAAACTTGGCATCAGTAAGCTGTGGAACCTAATTCTTTTTGAGTTTCATGAAAGAATAAATCTCTTCTCTAAGTGCAAAAAAACGATTCAGCACATTTCCTCGACTCAGCCATCTAACTTCGGTGTAATAAAGAATTTCCCGATATTCGCTTTCTATACTTGCTAGGAAAGAAGTGAACTGTCGGTGATTTAAGCCTCGTGAACGTATAAAATTGACCGTTTTCACAACCACATCCATGACACCCATCATTTTAATACTTTTGCTACACAGAGCTTCTTGGTGCACAGTGCAATGTAAGCTAGTGAAATTATTATTTGGTATATTGAGGCTTTGTAGTTTGGTCTTCACCAATCCAACAACACCGATTGTTGTGAACACATAGCTGGCGCTCCATCCGTGACCATTGATACAAGTTTGTTCCATGGTAATCCAGCTTTTTCAAGACAATCTTCCAATCCTTTAAATAAATCACGTCCCGTTGTGGTATTCTTCAATGGTACCAAGTCTAGAAATTCTTCCGTTACATTACATTTTACTGG
>CAUHTR010001020.1:0-94345 GCA_959609185.1 Schmidtea polychroa | reverse complement strand
TATTGGTAGTGGTGTCATTATTATTATTACGTATTGCTTTTTACTATTATTACTACTATTATTATTGTCATCATTGTTATTGTTAGTATTATCATTGCTATCAAATATTTATATAATTGTTAAATATTATTATCATTATTATTATTAAATAAAAATAAACTCACTTACCTATTATGAGGCATCCATAAAATAAAAATAAACATGAAATAATTGATGTTGAAATAATGACAAGAATTGGCCAATTTTCATATTTAATAAATATCCCGAAAAAGTCAATTTACATTTCGAGAACCACTCAAAAATAAAAGTAAAGAGAACACACATAATTGTCGATCAAATTATTTACAAGATTTTCCAGATAACGTGAAGGAGTCAAAGGCACACAGGTGCCTTTGCTGGGGTTGGCCTCATTCAGAGAGCAAGTTTATTAGCCATATAGAACCTAGGACGATAAGTAGAAAAATAATAATAGGTAGATAATAATTAATAATTACTATAATTAGAATAAAATACTATAAATAGGTTAAGTAAATAAATAATTACTATAAATAGTAAATAAAAGTAGAATACTATAATAAGTAATTTATAATTACTATAATTAATATTTACAATTATTAAATAAATATAAATTTATATAAATAGGGTTAAGTTTTTGTGAATCGTCCGAAAAATAATTTTCAGCTAAAAATCTATTTAGATTAATATCAATTTCCCAGTGAAAAGCAAGTAACCAGTTGTGCTTAAGAGTAATATAATTCAACTAGAATTTTCCAGCTGTTGTAGTTAAATAGGAATTGCCTCAGAATATATAAAGAGAGTCAGAAACCACTAAATCAGAACAAATTTTGTACAAGCATTTCCGCTTTGTCAAAAGAAAAGAAAAGAATTTCTTAACCATAATGTTACTTGAATTTCTTATATTTAATTTTTCAATTGCACAAACAGACCTCGAGAAGCATCATTTCTGCCTGACTTCCTCGTTGAAATTAAACTACTGAGAGGCTCAAATATTAGGAAACGCTAGATCAATCTTGATCTAGACGATCGCGAAAAATTCGGAAAAATTCCATCTTGTCCTTAACTTCAAATGCAGTGCTGTGAGAAACTTGATCCAGCCTTTGTCTCTTTTATCTAATATGCTTTAATTCATAGTATTTAGCGGCAATTTTTAGGAAACACAATTGTTACTAATTGTATAATTTTTGTGCATAATCAATAAATCTTTAGAAATAAACATCTTGTTTAATCCATATTAAATTATTTATATATCTTATCGTCATTATTATTACCACAATTATTATTGGTATTATTAGTATTATTATTATAAGGCTTATTATTATTCACATAATTAATATTATTATTAATATTATTCACGATCAACCAGAAAATACAATTAAAGTGAACTTACGACGAACCTCTTGACTTCAACAAGTCTGCTAAAATGACAGTCATCACTCTTGGTTTCATCTTGATACTGTCAACTAGGACGACTTCGATCAAGGTTTGCAGATTTATATTTTTCGATTGGTCAGAATATTGGTTTACAAATAAAATGTACGACGAGAATGCCTTTGTTAATTTGTCTAATATACTGACATCCTACAAGAAAGCGTCATCCTACTTGAAAAATCATTATACACATCATTCTGAGATTAAGAAAATACGCAGCATCGATTTATTGTCAGCAGTACGGGACATTAAGCCTGCTAGGAAGGGGGTAATTTTACAAAAGATATAAAAATTATACATAATGAAACAAATACAAATAAAATAAAAATTTTTTGATAGTAAATGAATTTTTAATAACGCAATGTGTATTTAGAATACAAGACGAATGGTCAACTTAATTATGGTAGTTACTTAGAATATTTACAAGTACATGGTATTTATTTATATCTGATTATAATAAACATTTAATTTGACAATGCTTTCAATAAAGTCTTTTATTCAGCAGGAAATTAACACTGCAAAATTATAATTATAACGTTATACTTAGATATGAGTAACAACTCGTGGCATTAAAAGAGGTTAAAGCTGCATTATCATTAATCAAGTATTTAAAAAAACTCATGGAAAAATAATCATGGCCAATCAAATTACGTGGCGCCATTTTTCCATTCTTGGATGAAGAGATTAGTTTGAATGATGTTGAATTGCACGTCTTTTGTGTACATATAAACTTATTGATATAATGAAAAATCAAATCACGAATTTCGGCTGCAGAATTCAATATCTCACTTATTTTTTGAATTCTGCAACCGTATATAATCATTATTGATAGGACATCCGATTCTTCTTATAGTTTGCTTGGTCTTGGTGTTGCTTCACGGATTTCATTGAAACAAAAAATGGCTTTGTTAAAAACTTATAAACATACTTATTACAAGAAATCCAAAATTCTTTACAAAGGTCAAATAACAATTATAATTATTTTTATAAAATAAACAAATTAAATTTAATAATATTGATAAATGAGACTATCAATGAAGAATATTGAACAACAATTTGGTCCATTTGCGTTCGGAAAGTCAGCCAAGTTAGAAAATTTGATAGACATCGCTGCCCGGTTAGTAAGCGAGTATTTAATGAACTGGGTAAAAGAAAAAGGTGGTTGGAAAACACCATGTTCATCTCTAACAGAGAAGAAAAATGAGAAGCAAGAATTGAGTCCACCACAAAGACGAGTAAATGAAAGAGTTAGGCCAGAACTAAGAAAAACTAAGATATTTCCATAGGCGATGTTTATGATCACGTTTTGTGCAATAATTACGCAGACATCATCTTTAGTGAATGTTACCCGACAAGCGGAGCCCAATCAAAAATCTATTTTATGTTATTATGGAAAAATTCAATCAATATTAAATGAAAAAAATAAATCTCAAATATTAACTTTTCGTCAACGTTACCCGATATCGACGTCAAAATTAGTGTTCATCAAAATAAAATATTATAGACGTTTTCTATTTTCAAATCTATGGCAAATAACTTTAGTGGAAAATAAAATTGTGCAAATTCCATCTATCAACTCGCAGTATGGAAATCGAAATAAATCAAATCAGTCCAACCGAACACCTAGCTCTACCAACGTAATCATCTTTTCTAGCATCAATGAGTCAATGACTAATAACGAAACTATATCATCATTAAAAACTGACAGTGAACTTGGGTGTGTAACATTATTAATAACTACACTCATTATTCTCATCATCATTGTGCTAATTGAAGACATAAATACTTTGCATGCAAAATTGATAAAATAGTGCTAATATAGTACAAATATTTTATGGAAAAAAATAATAATAAATAAATAAATGGTTAAACAATTAAATAAAACTTCATTAACATATCATTAATAATAAATAACAACAAACACATTCTCAATTGTCGGAGTTTGGCTACCATGGACAACAATTAATTTGTGCGGTTGTCAGTAGCCACAGTGTGTTGTTAATTAGAAAATAATTGCTTTTCACCCGACATTAATATAATTTTTTTAAACAACAATAGATTGTAAGAGGTGTGAACTGCCTGTATCGTCCATGTAGGGGCCGGCTTTGTTGGATTACCGTCACAAAATCATGATATAAATAAAATGTAAATAAAGAAAGAACTCCTCCAATATAGGCTTCGACATGAAGTTTGCACATTGGATGGTGGTCATGGTGTCGGTTAATTGTCGGGTGCGGCTGCTGACTGCTCTGAAAAAAAAATAGATTATTATTATTATTATTATTATTATTATTATTATTGTTATTATTATTATTACAGGGTTTTTCATCATATTTTGACATTTTGTTAATTTTAGAAGAAAATTAAAAATTAAATTAATAAATAAATTAATAAAATTAAAAAAAAATGAGAAAGTAAATAAAATTACTACTTTTATTCATCAATAACCGGCTCATTTCTTATGCAAAAAGGTAAAAACCCTAACATATGCCTAAAATAATTTTTACAATCATCAGATGAAATAAGGGAAGAACCATTCTCAATATTTTCGAATAATTGATCTTCACCTTCAGGTCTCGAACTACGTATAAATTGTTTCCATTTTGAAAATAGGTTCGCTATAGGGTTAAGAAATGGAGAATAAGGTGGCAAAAATAGGATTCTATGTCCTAATATTTCAATTTCTTTTATTGCAATATTTTTATGAAATGGAACATTGTCCATGATAAAAATTGCACCTGAAATATTCAAAGATGACATTTTTTCAATTATTAAGCGTATAAACTCAAGAAAACTTTGTGTATTATACGATTTAGTCTGAGGAAAATATTTAAAAATCCCTTCTTTGTTCATGGCACAGCAAACAGATATATTTCGTGCTCTTATAGAAGAAACATTTTGAACAGCACGTTTATTTTTCAAAGATCTTCCTCTTCGTGATCTTATAGAAACATTGAATCCGACTTCATCGATAAAAAAAATTTTAGAATCATCGATAGTTGACAATAATTCCATAAAACGATTCGCATATTGGGCTCTAAGTTCAATAACTTCCACGGTATTCCTTTTTATCGGCATTATATTGATGCGCTTCATACTATAACCAAATCCACCTATACATCTATTAATCGTGCTTTGACTTACTACCATACCTCTCTCAAGCTCAATCTTCGACTTTATTTGCTTTAAAGTAAGCGCGCAATTTTCATCAATCCATCCTCTGATTGCTTCTTTATCTTGCTCTGACAAGCTTTTTCTCCGCTGACCTCCCCTTTGCTTTTTTTCAATAGATTCATGGTTTTTATACTTTTTTATTATGCTATAAATAGTGGTTCTTTTAAAACCCAAAATTGATGATAAATCCGAGGCACTATGCCCTTTTATATAGGCTTGTATAATGCGATTTCTGTCTTCGTTATTAATGTTTTGGTTTTTCATTAGAAAATGTCAAAATTGATTGACAAAATGTCAAAATATGATGAAAAACCCTGTATTATTATTATTATTATTATTATTATTATTATTATTATTATTATTATTATTATTATTATTATTATTATTATTATTATTATTATTATTATTATTATTATTATTATTATTATTATTATTATCATCAATATTATTATTACTGTGAGGTAAATTGGACTTATTATAGACATGCAGATTCCAGCTCGAATCTAAATTAAAGGGAGAGATATGTGGGGTTCAACAGGAGAGGCACAAAAATGAGGTGAAAATCGATAAAAACACCAAATTCAAAATAAAATTTAAAGTACAAAATATTAATTAAAAATCAAAAATTTTAAATGAATAATTTCCGGGGGAAACTGGTATGGGCGGATGCTAAATAATGAGATGAGTTCAACTATAATAAAATAAAATCAATGGTCGGTCCCTAAAAGAAATAAATTACAAAACTAATGGAGAACCCGAGCTAATGGGAAACCCGAGACAATGGAAAACTTGAATTAGCAATCCAATTTTGGAAGGCAATTAAATTTGCTGAATAAAATAAAAGTGACGTGAGCTGTCAAAGAAAAAGGGGCAGTTTTCGTAAATTGAATTAGAGCTACAAGAGGAATCCCGGGGAGAAGTTAGGCCTAAACTAATTTGCAAAAATAAAGTCAATTGCCAAATGGGTATAAAAGCAACTGGCAAGAAAACAAAACTGCCAGTTGGTCGAAGAAAAGAAAATAGAAGCTTAGTGAGAGCGAAAAAGGAAAAATTAAAGTTAGTAGAAAATAAATAATTTAAAAATCGAACGTACCAGAAAGGGACATATCCCGTTGGAAGATCTATCCCTGCGTGAAATTTGTTGGTAAATTGAAAAGTGCAGACAAACCTGATTGTATCGAGTGTGAGTGAACTAATAAAAAGTGTAAAAGTGTAACGGCATCAGTGTGAAGTAAAGATTTTGTGTTGGGTTGTTTATTTATTTTGAAAAGAACACAAAGGAGTCAGATCGTAGTACCGACTTACATTAGAAACCCAACAATAGTAAGTCAAATTTTGAATATAGTGTTAGGTTCAATCTTACTCCAAAAAATTGAATGCGTGTATAATTAACAAAATAAATAAGACAAATGTTTTAAAAATTGTATTCTTGATTAATGAAGTTTACACAAATAATCAAAATACGCTACAAATCTATTGTTGCTTACTAAAGGAAAGAAAATCAGTTATTTCCACGGTACTAAAGAGATACTACTAAGAAATCAAGACTGGTCCTGATTTGTATCAACATCCGTATCTAGGTGATGAGAGTTAACTAAATATTTAAGCGCTATAATATTGACCCAGAATTTGGTTAAAACTTTTTCCTAATAATTCCTAATATTTAAAATAGGAGAAAAACAGTAACAAAAAGATTACTGGTGCTCCGTTAATATAAATGATTCTACCTAAATTTATGTTAATAATTATATTCGTACCCAAAATGTTTTGCTAAACTCGATTTCAAATTATTCTGTAATTGAACTAAATTCCAATAGCTTCTGTTAGTAATTCTTAATTCCAATTGCTTAATTGCTTCTGTAAATAATAGCCAAATCAATATTGATTTAAATTGGTACTCCAAAATTTTCACACCGGTAAAGTTTTTCTCTGGTAACAAATAATTTGTAGTGTACTAATTCGTCTAATAATTTTTCTCCCTTTTCTGTTTAAATTATGGCTATTTGTATTAAATATAACTACTAAAATATACGTATTTATATGTTTCTATAATTAGTAATATTTAATTACTAATAATACTTATTATTTATTTAATTATTAAAAATAATAATAAATTAATTAACTATACTGTAATATATTCTAATATACTCCTCTCGAACCCTAACAATAGGTCACCAAAGTAAGTCACTTTAGGGTCAAAGATATCGATTTAATTTTAAAATAAGCGGACCAGGTATTTAAAAGCTTTTGCAGCTCATATAAAAAATAATTCGTCAATTCCAGGTCATTTAAAAAATTTTAAATTAAAATGTAAAATTAGGTAGTGTCAAGTAATGTCAATAATTAATTTAAAAAATCTATACAAGTGACATAAAACCTTGCTTTATGATTTTTTCATATCATATTCTGAAATTTGAATATCCGATCTGAAGATACTTAAAATAAGTAGCTCGAGTAAAAGAAGTGAAAGGTAATGAATTGCATGGTCAAATAAAGTAAATCACGGGTTAGATAAATTTAAGAAATACTTATTATATATGTCAAAATTTTAATATAGTCACAATTAATATTGTTTATTTTAATTAATTTTATAAATATTTATTAGTTTTTAATTATTTTTATTCTCTTTTTATTAATTATTATTATTGCTGCCTATCTAAAACAATAAGAAAGATTCATTCGATGAAAATACTTTAAAAAAAGAGGATAAGATGAACTTGCCTGTTTGGTTAACGACGAATAGATAAAATTAACCCATGGGAAAATTTGTCACTATTTATTTAATACTTAATATAATCATATACATAGTAATATATTTAAATAAATAATCTGAGATAACACTTAGTTTTAATACTTTTACTAATATAAGCAAACGACAATTTTAACACAGAAAACCAATTTAAATGTTCAAACGGATGGGTAAGATAGAATTTGGTTGTGTTCTATAAACTTTTAAAAGTGAAAATACAGTACCGTTAAATTTAACGTGCTCTATGCGATCTACGTTTTTGTATCAAGTTACGAAGAAATACAGATATGGGCGTCTAGTAGAGTACCACAGTAGCTTTTAAATACTTATGAGCATTACACATACAAATAAATATGGCAGCGCCGACCTTTTTTATTTTATATATTAAATAATACTTGTAGACCCTGCTATGGTATCGATTTGCAGTATCACTAGAATTCGTAAAATTTCTTAACCAACTGCATGTATCATGGGGTAGGTTTAAGAGTAAAAGTTGTATCCTCTTGGATAATGATTTACTGTACTCGATTACTTGTGTATCTGATGAATTATTATTATTATTATTATATCGGATAATTGGAGAGCACTAAACTGATAACTGATGAATATACAAATTAAAAAAAATTTAGAGTTTCGCACACAAAGAAACAACAAAGAAGAGAGATTCAAAGAAATTGTAAATTGGTGACGAAGTAAAAGCAAATTATGTTAAAAAATTATGCTGTCTCCGTCATTAATCTAAACATATGAAAATATGAATAGCCAAATATTTTTTCTTACCTTACTTTTAACTTGGAAATGATTTTTTCAGGATCTTTAATTACTCACTTTTTGGTTCCCACCGCACCCGCATTTCTTTATTGCTCACTGGAGCCGTTTTCGTCAACTTTGAGAACCGGTTCTATAATACTGCAATAAATAAACAATTATGTTTTACAATTTAATAACAAATAGCAAATTTGAATCTGTTGATTATTGAAGTAATTGTGATATCAATAAATTTTAATATATTGTTGGGTGTTGATAGATCAGTGGTCGCAAACTTCCTTTTTTTACCCGACTTCTACCCGTACCCGGTAGCTTGATATTAAGTTTACCCGTACCCGTTAGGTACGGGTAAACCACGGGTACGGGTACCCGTTGCGACCTCTGGCTTGCACAAAATTTTGAACAAATTAGATTTCAGTGTTAATGTGATTTATGCTTACTGTGCACTCGCGCCAGCTATTTTTATAATATAAAATATGATATAAAACAGAATAATTTTCGGGTAAACAGATGATACCGGAACCCTATGATATAACTTTACCCGTACCCTACCCGTAACCGATGCGACCTCTGTGATATTTCCAAACACTTTGAAAAGATAAAAACTTATTATCTAGACTTCGTTATTAAGCATAGCAATAGCATTAAATATAGAATTATTATATCAAACTAAAATGATATAATTATTATTCTTACATAATTGAAGTTATCTAGATGTGAACATGTAGCATATATCCATAAAAGTCTCAGTCTCAACTTCAGACATATCAAACAAAGGTTTTGATTCTTCAAAACTGAGATTAAAAGCCTGATTGGAAAATTTTTCTGTTAGAGACATGATACCATGATCTAGCAACAACCTCTTAACAACTCTTTTTGACCATTCAGGATATTTTTCTACTGACACTAATGCTTCTTCAGGTTTTAAAGCTTTATTTAGTATCATTTACCATTCTATTAACTTAATTCCTTCTGGTTTAGAGAACCCAACAAACTCTCTATTATCATCTAAATTATGTACTGGGCCTTTAATTCTGCATTATAATACTGTAACTTCACACCGATCCATCATAATTGTCAATCTGTCAATCAGACAGAAAGGTTATTTTAGTTTCTGACTGACTATATATGGGAATATCAGAGTAAAACATGACGGGCGCTGCATAAGCTTTCCTGATACAAAGAGCTTTACTTTTTAAATCTAGGTATATATTGCCCTGGTTTCTACAATTAGATTCTGAAAAGCCCAATTCTCTACATACCTAACATAAAGACTTTTGAGAAAATATTTTAAGTTCTTCACAAAAATGTTCAGAACATATTCGTTATCAAAGCTAATCTCTACTTGTTCTTTATTTATTGATTCTTTCCAAAAGCCCTTTCTTACATACTTGCCATTAATTTATTTCTGTCTCAACAGGAACCCTTCGACTGTACACTTTTGGGAATTTTCCATGAGTTCTAAAGTTCAATGTTCAAAAATTTACAAAATACATACAACACTCTGGATTCCTCATCTAAATCATCAATCAATCTCATTTCATCAAGAATGTCATCTTTTAGAATATTGGAAAACAAACCAAAAATCTTACTCATAGGAAAAGTGAAATTTATTGCTGGCGATTTAGATAATCTCCATAATATAGTCTTCAAGATTAACAATTCATCTATATTAGATGGATTAATCTTTTGATATGTGCTTTTTAGAGTGTTGGTCATGATAACCTTAGGCCAATAGCATGTCTTGACTGTCTCGGAAATGAGTCCATAAATAGTACTGCAACCTCTTACTGGGCCTGTCATCTCAATAGTTCTAACCTTTGTAGTCGCTTAAGATAAAAATGAATACAAATTATATCGTGACTCGAAAGGTGATTTGTCCAATGTTATTTCAAAATTTTTATCAAGCTAAGGGAATAGTGATTTATAATTGTCAAACGCAACTCTTTTCAGAATCGAACTTACTTGAACAGGTATTAAAAACCAATGTTCTTTGCAGAGAGACAGTAAGAGAAAATTCGATACTGCTGCTTCTCTCAATACTTTTCCTGTCATAAATAATTTCTTAAGTCTATCTGAAGCCATCATCCTGAAGTCCCTATATGAGTAGTTCAATTTGAAGAAACTAGTGAAAAAGACTCGTTCAGGGAAGATGATCTTTTCGAAGTTACTGTCTAGCTCTTCAAAAGTAGGCAAAGAGTCAAAATATTCAAGAGTCATAGATTTTTCTCTTGATATTAACAACACTTTATAATTAAGAACAAATGAATGTTAATGATTTTACGATTGAATGTTCCCAAAGGTAGAGTTATTAGGATGCAGGAATCATCTGAATCAGTTTCCAAATTGCATATTCTTTTCATAGTAAGAAGGCACCAGTGTGAAGTAAGGAAGAAGTATAATGAAGAATCCCCTGCATAATATCAAAAATCTATCATTAAAATCAATCAGGTCATGATATCCGTCAACAAACAAGTGCTTAGATTTGAGTTCGTCGATCTCTGACTCAAAACTTAGAGTGTTCCTATGCTCATATGAAACAAGTCTAATAAGGCTTTAGGCAATTCTTGATGATTTTTTGTTACTAAATTTAGTATCCTACAACACACTCTTCTCTTGCAAACCAGAAATGAGCAGAGTTGCAAAACACCTGACCAGGTTTTTGTATCTGATGAATTAGAAACAGTGATGGTCTTCTTCCCTGCAAACTTGGGAAAATGATCATCCACGTAATGGAGTTTTTGAGTTCCCTTGGTTAACATTTCACCTGGTAAGAGTTCAGACATCTTACATCTTATACAAGATTATCGCTACAGCAACCCCTATCCATACACTGGAATAATTGGCGCTTTGAAAGTTTTGAAAAAATAATCAGTTCGGTAAATAACCTCGTCGGTTGTATATTCTTACAGGTCTTTGTAAATTAAATGCTTCTTTATGGATTTTTCGTTAACAAAGAGATTAATGAATCTTCGGTTTAAACATCCGTTAATTCATCAATTTAAAATGAAGATTTTTGAGCTTTATTAATTTTCTAATTAGTATTTCCATGCACTCGTTTGATAAGTGTTTCACCATTATTGTATGACTATGTTCGAGCAAATGATTTTGAAGTGTAATAAGTAGTTTCTAACACTTTGTCAGAATCTGCGAAAATCGTCTTCATAACTCATTTTGATTTAAATTTAACTTGATGAAGATATTCGTAGTTCTATTTAGTGTAAATAGATAGTTTTAAATATAGATGGCGAATCAGTTTACCGAACGTAGAGCTATATTCTATTTTTTTACGGAACACTACATAAATTCCATTGAATACATTTCAATTCAAACATCTATGAAACATAATCATACAATAAGTACATGAAACATCACCTGTTTGAAACACTTATGAAGCGTGCGCATGAGCAGAGTCAATATTAAGATGACTTAGGTTTCTTTTGAGGTTGCGGTGTTCTTTTAGAAGTTCTCTTTTCAGTGGTACGCATAGAAGTGCTTCCTATGTCGACAAAGAGGTAAAATCTTTGCATCATATTACCATATGGTAGAAAAGACTTCATCAACTCAACTCTTTTCCTCTGAAAATAGAGTTGATCTATGGGCAACGTTCCAAAACTTCTGTACTCTTTCCGCGTCAGCTTTGTCACCGTTTAACAATCGATCTAATTGATTGCAATATGCTTGGTGTTCATTGTGCCCGCCTAGAAAATTTATGGGAAACATTCTGGCCGCTGCAGTGAAATGAAAGCAGGCGGGAGTGTTTGTTGTTATATCGTATCTAGCGCCTATTTTGACAATAGCTTGGCGGTTATCTCCGGGAATGCAGCGACCAGCCGTCCTAGAGTAATTGTTTCAGGATTTGCTCCTCTTTCTAATGAAATTTTCACTCCATATTTATCGATGAGAGATGCATATTCTTTCCATCTCTCTTTGTCTGTTTTTGAAGCAATTACTCCTGTAATTGAGTTTTATTCCCCTCTTTATGAAGATACTCAGGAGCTTCATGATGTCAAATAAAGTCTCCTTGGTCTTTTCATTTCCAATGGAGAAGACTTGCATCCTGAGTTTCTTAGGGTCAAATCCAACATATTCTAAGTCCTCAAATGTTTCGGTAAATTTGAACATTTCCATATCAATAAATAACTGGCTCAGATCCTCAAAGTCTATCATTCTTTTTATTTGTTTATGATTTTAAATTTTACGGGGGGGTACTTTTACTGCAGCTTTGTGTTCATAAATAATCACATAAAATTAATATATTTGATGTTTTTGAACTTTCTAATTTTTTTGGAGTCAATGTGATGTCGAATTCGGTGAGTATTCTGAGTTCCTGATCTTGAAGAAACTGGTGCTCGATCGATGTTTTTAACATCTGCTTCATTGAAACTAATCAATAATTTTTGATCGAATTAAGTGTTATTTTAAAGCTCTAAAGTCTGTGAATCCGTAAAATCTCTTATTCTGGCTTCATTCTATACCAAACAAATGTTACAATACTTGGTTAATATTGAGTTAATGAGCCAAAATAATTCAAACAAATATACTAACTTTTAATTTCTAATGAATATAGTTTTATAAATATGCATATAAATTTGTACATTATTTATATCGGGAATGTCCAACTAGTCGTTCACATCTTTATTTTGAGTAGACCTGTACTTTTCTTTTGATTCCATTTACTTTTATTAACATCTTATTAATTGATTCCAATAAAGAAAAGGTTTGACCTAAAATTAATATTAATTGACCATTTTTATTGATTATCGTTAATATTTTGTTGTGGAATCCAGACTTTTGAAAATATTACCAGCTCTAGCCAGCAATATCATTAATATTTTATCTTATTTTTAATTGTATCCATAATTTTGTATATACGCGTTAAGACCAAATAATCCTTTGACCCACATAGAAATAATAAATTTAGTGGAACCGAATTATTTATTATCAACAATGCATATGTAGGATTTATTTCTCAACATAACTTCCATTAACGATGATGCACTTTTACAACGGGACCTACCTTTAAATTAAAAGACATTTCGAACCATTTTTTTCCGCAAGAAATTTCTCCGCATTTTCCTTCAAATCGTGCTTTGATTCAAATATTCTACCTCTCAAATCTTTCGTCAGTGACAAACGAAAATTAGTAGGTGCAAGATTTAAGCTGTATGGTGAATGGTCCTACTAAATACTCACCGTTTTCTACTACTTCCTATGTGTGATAAGATTTGTGGATTGGAGCGTTGTTATAAAGCATATAAAGATCTGGTTTTCATGAATTTCACAGTATGGACCTGACTTCATTTATTCAGGCGGTGTAGTACTCTGAGTTAATGTTGGTTTTCGAAAAATTGCCCTTCAAAACATCACAAAATACACAACATGACACATTTATTATGTGAAGTCCTTAAACAAAGCTTCTCTCCAGATAATACCAACTCTTTAGATTCTTGTCTAGAATCGGATATACAGAGGCTGAAATATTCTTTGTGTATTTTCTCTTTCCTATTACACAATTTTTTTCAAATTTGCAATGTTTTCTACATCAATCTCTTCCACTTTTTTGACTGTCAAAAACACTTGTTCTACGAACGAAAACTCTCGAATCCAGTTATATATTATTTATCTCGAAGAAGCTTTCTTATGCATATGCTTCTTCCACTGCATCAAACTTTTTTTATAATTGCCGAATGACTGGAAATAAATGGTAATATTTTAAAACAAAATATAGATTTATAACCTTTATATGTATCTTATTTCGAATAAAAAAAGAACTGTTCTAACTTTATTATTTCTATGGAAGTATAAGGACTTTGTAGTATTACCATTCATGTAAATTGTAATAGTAAAGTAAATAGGTCATAAATACATAATACTTGAGAAACCATGATTCACATTAACTTCAATAGAGAAAACGTCCTATTTCTAAGCTATATAGGATCTATTAATTCAAGTTCAATAGAATTGTCTGATTCTAGAACAATATTACACATTCTAATGATGAGTGTTTTGATTTGTCTTCATTTTACAATCAAGCAGTATTCCACAGAAATGAAATTTAATACATGCAATATAAATAATTATAAAATGAACAAATAATTTATTTCCCGATATTTTAAACGTTTTTTGATCAATTTTTGTCACTCATAAATGTTGGGGAATATCCCCAAGTAACTGAGAGCTTCCTTTGTCTGTACACCACGGGCGTGTTAACGGCGAGCGCTATGTGGTCTAGTAGCCTTCGCGATGAAAGTTGTTTTTAATAAAAATCTTCAAAACGACAGGTAAACAGGAAAATTTAAAAATAAGTTTGTCATTATTTATTATCACTACCATTTCAGGGTTATCATCATATTCTAGTTACAAATTTTAAAAAAAATGTATACTCTTACTTTATAAATTAAATGCTTAAAGTAATTGGATACACTTGGAAACAGTTTATGTATATCGAATAATTTTTTAGTCGGCAAAGGTGAATATGATTTTTCATACGCCATGCTTGCAAGTTTACAGATTTTCTGTTGCCAAGCAATGTAATATTCAGTGTACCAGAGGAAGTATGCAATAAAGTAGAAACAATAATGTTGTATACTTATCTGGCGCAAAGAGAAATCTTCGCGTTTCCTGCATAGTACTGATGAGAGCCAAATGCTCGAAACTATTCTACAGTTGGGGCATGTACTGGATATCACAAAGCCTGTTCTGTTTATTAAATTGTAAGATATCCGCCAAAAATTTTTATTCCTTTACTATACTATTATTATTACTATTATTATTATTGGCATACTACCATTATTACTACTATTATTTCTTTACGGCTTCAGAAGTAAATTATGCTAAGTAGTATTAACATTGAAACTAGTAAATTGTTATTCTATGTTTCTAAGTAGAGTACAAAATGTTTTCGGGATAAAAGTTGATATTACTATTAACATATTCTTAATTGTCATTTACACTCATATCTCTTGGTTGCTATTATAAAAACTATTATCAGTATTACAAGATTATTATATTATTTAAAAACACATAATTTTATTATTAAAAAAATTATCATGGACGTTAAAGGGTTATTATTATTATTACTTCTGAAATACTACAATTATTCTTAATATTTTTATTATATAAAATGGTCGCGACGTAATTATGATTATATTTACGATTATTATTTCTTCCATACCATCATAAAATCATTACATTAATATTATCGCAAATTCATCAATTATTAATATAAAATCATTATTACTAAAAGTAGATTATCAATGAAAACGTTTTTAAAAAATTGAGAACGCCAAATCGTCCTTTCAACAGCAAAATCAATACAATGAAGAGCAATAGGGGAAACTTTTTTTGGAAGCCCATACTAAAGATTCTGTCCTTGTATAGATATTCGCCTGGAGAGTAATATTTCGAATACTGTAAATAAAAATGATTAAAATCTACCCAGAAACATAAACATTTAATCCGGATCACTGCTAATAATTAACCTATTATTTGCATTCGAATTTTAATGAATTTGTAATGGAAAACTAGTTTGAAATCTTACGAAAAAGTTTTCATATATAAATTATATCTAAATGAAAATGGTGATTTTTTCAATAAATAATAGAATACCATTATTGTAATATATTTCGACAGCTCGACACATCACCAAGCAATAACCAATTTCAATAAAAACGATTATACTTATAGGTTTATTAGTAATTACATAATTATATGTACGGAATCCAATGAAGTTTATTAATCATAATAAAATTAATTAAACATTCAAATTACACGTGGTTAATGTATTTTGAATGTTGATTTTTGGGTTGAATGATTTTACAATCAATGCTTCATAAGTAATACGTTCCAATAGTTTTTGAAACACTTAGATAATACTTTAAAATTGGAAATGCCTATTTTTAAATTGTTATCTTAAATTACATTTCCACTCAATCAGGTATGCTCCCGAACTCGTGTACAGAGATGATAGGCAATCTATCCAATGTATGTGGAATTTCACACATCAGAAGTAAATCGATCTACAAGATCTTAACATAAATCAAAAGGTGTCACAGATTTATTACTGAACATATCACGAACTTTACAAGACTTTGAAATAATTTTAATATTGACACTTCCAATATTTTCTAAAATAGCTTTTTTAAAATGTTTAAAACCCTCAGAAAACGGTAAAAACTATAATGAAACAAGCAGTAGACAAATCGCATTAATGTATTTTAGTAGTTTTTAGCATTATTCATCAAAGGGTCACTCAGTGGAATTAAACGAATCAACATCAAGTAAATTTATGTCATCAATCTCATTCATTTATTAACACACTTATCAATAGTTTCACATACCATTCGTTGTAAGACTTAAAATATATATTATTATAAAATAACTTAATTAATTTATCTATACTATTAATAGATTTACAATAAGAAGACGGTAATATTTAAAAGCCATAGACCAAGTCTCTTATCATATTTCTTTTATATTTAAATTCACAAAAACTTTCCGATAATGTGTATGTGCCAGTATCAGTCGCTTTCTTATAAATTCCCGTTTTAAAATGTGTTTCTTTTCAATTAGTAAATCAATAAACGACATTTCCTCTTCAAAGTGAATTTTATATTACCATGTAAATTATTCATACAATTCGAAAATGGTAATATACATTCCCTACTGTTAAATATCATAAAAAATTACCTACATAATGCTTATATATTCGGTTTATTTATATTACAATTTAAAAAATTGCTCTCCAAATTTGACATAGTGACAAGCTAATGTCGGAGCTAAAAGAGAACCATAATTGAAAATAAAGTGAAAATTCGAATTGACAAATGTCAAAAATTTACGAAAAGCAAGCATATCAATAATATTATGAAGTGAGGTGTTAGTATTCTAAATGTTAAAACACAACTCAATTGTTACAATTATAGGAACATCAAACAAAATCATAAATTCATCATTCTCACGCTTATCTAAGGTCAAAATAAAAAACTCGTATATCCTTGCATTCAAATTCTGTCTTAATCAGCAGACTATCTAAAAACTTTGAAACTTTATATTGTGAGGTTTGTATCATTGACAAAATATGTCTCATGAGTTGGCGCTATCTTTATGACCTCTTAGGAGACCGTATAACTTAGTAGATTGTGACCCACGATGTCAGATGTTCCATGCTGTTAAATGTCAGAAAAATATTCTTTTAAAATGGTAAACTTGGCAATTTATTATTATGACAATGGGATTGAGTATAGTTCAAATTTTTATGGTAAATAGAAGTGTTTTTTAAACGAAACAAATCAAATTCAAATAATCGAACGAAGAAAAGCCAACAAATAAATTCAGATCTTACCTAAAGCAAAGAAAGAAATTAGAATAAATTAATAGAAGTGTTTGTTAGGAAATAGAATAAGTTACTTTCTAAATACTGTTACACAAAATATAACTTACCACTTCACAATCATAAAATGTATTTCGAAAATTTTCTCAATCTTCAACCAATCAAACAAAAATTCTAAACTTAACTACTACAAGTCTGATAAAGTGTTTTTAGCGTCTATTTATACCAAATTTTAAGTATATGTGTTTCGCTTGGTTCAGGCGTGCTTACAAATCTCTTACCGGGTAAGATATTTTGTATTATTGCATGCGCTGGATTTTAAAACCATTTACCGACCTTCAACGCCAATTTCTAAGGTACTGTGTATCAAACAAAGTCTTTTTCTAAAAACTTCGAATGGTGCGATTGTGGTGATGGCGTGTTATATAGATGCGTGCAAATAAATATTAAACTATTTCTGAATCTGATTAATGCAATCTTGAGATAAACTCACGAGAGCAATAATATTGTCGCAGAATAAAGAAAGACTTCCAGATATACCTATTTCATACAAAATTTGAATTTGCAGCTATTGTAAGTAGTATAATAGTAGTTATCACTATTGCTGTGCTTTCCATTAAAACTTTTGCCGCATTTAATACACATCACTCATGTCATATTGGTGCATTTAGACATAAAACGGAGGTGGCTGTCGAATTTATACTGTCGAACAAAAAATTCCTTGACGAGTAATAACTGAAAATCTCGTCTTGATATATTACTGCCATGGACAAACTTGTAGATAATCCAAACATTCTATATGCATATGTCCGGCACATTGTAAAATACCCTAATAAGCTCAAAATTAAAATTTGAAATAAATTATGGGTTCAAATAAGTAAATTAAGGTCTTAAATTTAAAATTAAAATTAATTACGGTCTAAAATTTTTAAATTAAAGTAAATCAATGGCTATATTTGGTAAACAAAGCCCAAATTAAGTAAATTACGGTTCAAATTTTTTAATTAAGTAATCAATGGTCTAAAATATTAAATTAAAGTTAAAAATTTTTAAATAAATAAATAAATTAATAATTTTTAAATTTATTAAGAAAAAGATTGAATAACCACCAACTTTTTGAGAAATGAAATTTTTTAATGAAAATTTTTATGAAATAATTTTCAAAGACAATTTAAGATGAAAGCTTTTATGAAATAATTTTCAAAGGTAAAATTAAATACAAATTTTTATTAAATTAATTTCAAAGACAGAATTCAATTAACTTCTACTAATAATAACAATAGTAAATAAGGATTCTATTTGGTAAATTAGTAAATGAAGGACTAAATTTAAATTTGGAGCTCTACTTGGAGCATTAATGCAACATTTCGCAGCCATAGTGTAAGCACTAATGTTCGCTTACACTGCTTCTCGTCGTGTTCTACTTGACAAATAAAGTGACTTTTATTTTCACTCAATTTAAAATATTGAAAACTGCTGATTTCTTAGCACTTCTATGACTCATGACTAATTTTTAATTTACTAAATAAATTCTAAATTAAAAAATATACAATATGTAATTAATACAAGTACTAAAACTAACGCACTTAACAAAATAAACGGTTAATATCTGTATTTGTACGTTAATAAATAAAAATTCAAATTTAGATTAAAATTCTATTATTTTATCTTTTTTCGAAGTGGAAAAGGAGTCGAAGAGTCGATTGATTTTTATCGACTCTGACTCCGATTTCGACTCCTGGCAAAAACTCTTCGACTCCGACTGCTTAATAAATCATTCTTCTAAACCAGAAATGTAAATTAATTTACTGTGCTTTAATCACATCCTAATAAAACGATATAATTTCACGCATAAACTATTATTGATTCACTATTTTCCCTAATATAATTTTCCTTAAAACATTTCCAATAAGAACATCACCCATCTAAATATTCAAAAGATTCCCACATTAACCAATCGCTCATCAAATACTTTTACCCCTTTAAACATCCAATTGATTAGATCCCCCTTAAAAATCATAAATTTCGATCTTAACCGATCTCTCACCAAATATTTCTATCCCTTTAAACATCAATATTTAACCGATTATATTAATTAATTTCTGGTGAATATCTGTAAACCACATCTATGACACGGACTCATGCTTGGAAATACCCTCGCGATGACCGATAAAAACTTCAAGTTCATTTAATGACACAATCCATAGTGGTTGAACTTGATTGTGAACTTCTATTTCAGTACATGTTTTAATTTGGCGCAACACTGCTTCAGTAAAATATAATTTAATTGGATTGTGCGGGATTCGTCAACAACGTGACTCCAGGCTAAATCCATCACGCTTTTTTTGTTTTCTTCCCCGGACATGTTGATTATGAATTTTTCACGAAATGCTAGCGGGGGTATAATATATTCATCGTTAGAACATTCGTTTTATCAACTCATCATAATCCACGTATAATCAATGTGTTCTCAACAGTGTATGAGGGTGAATTATTATCGCTATTGTCTCCAGAATCATCAAGATTATTTTTTAAAATGATACGCAGTTTTTTTAGTATACAATATTGATAATTTAAATTTTCTATGTATAATATACATTGTATTATACATATAATTTTTTTAATATTTAAAAAGAGCAGGGGATACTGGACAAGTACCAATTTAAAAAGATTTAACTTTTTTGAGGAACTTAAATACTCTACAACAGAAAATTTTATGAAAAATGACATCTAAACATTACAAAAATATGTCTTTCTATTACATTACACGGATTTCACCGGTTTCTTTTATACGTTCATACATTTAAACGTCTTTGTTAAATGGTGTAAAGTTCATTTTGATAATTTTCGTCGTTATCCCTAGCACGCCCACAGTTATCACTTAGTCTCCATCAAAGTTTCATTCTCAGATGCTGCATAAACTTATTCATAGAGTTATAGAACCATGAACTCGCATTTACTTTAGACACATGTACACATAAATGCACTAAAAATATTTGTCATTCTTATTATTAGTTACCATGAATTTCATATTTATCACGTCCATAAAATAACAATTTTCCAATAATTTATTTCAAAAAACTATCTTTACAATATTCTTAGACACAATTTCACGGGTATTTTTAAGTGTCAAATATTGATATTTTCAGAAGACAAATTTCATTCGTCGTACATTAAAATTCTGAATTTTTAAATATTTAACATTTAAAATGTTAATTTGAAAATATTATTTTAAAAATATTTTATATAATTAATCTTTAAAGTTAATATTTAATTTTTAAATATATATTTACGTACTTCGTTTTAAAGACTAGCTATTCAATGTTCCTTATAATTTTCTAATTGCAGTTTTTCGCCTACGTCATTTTCCTTGCTATTTGTATTGCTCTTTATCACGGACTTTTACATTTCTTTCCGTTACTTTACCAGGAATTTCTCATTTTTCTGGCATAAACAGAAAACTGATAAATACCGTAAATTCAATAATGAATGGAATTGTAAATATTTCCTTACCCAAAAAAATGAGAATATGTGTAATGAGGGCAACAAGCAGCTATGTTAAAAGACTATAATTTGAAGCGTATGATACCAAACGTATGATAGCTTCCCAGAAGAGGCAAGAAAATAAATTTAACAAGATGGTAAATACTTTGGCAAAGCAAAAAACCAATTTTATTAAGATTAGAGTTAAGAATAGAGTTTCGGAACTACGAGTCGAGAATGAGTTTTTAGAAGTTAAACAAATAAAAGAAAATTTTCCCCAGTTCAATGATGCTAACTGGATTTCAGATCTTGCCTTTGCTGTTGACATTGTATCTTATTTTGGCGATCTCAATTTGAAATTGCAAGGAAAGAATAAATTTTTTCATGAAATGCATAATGAAGTAAATGCATTTAAAACTAAATTATTGTTTTTTAGTCGTCAAATGAAAGATAAAATAACTTGTTCATTTTAAAACATAAAATTGAAGTTTCCAATGAAAATATTATTTATTATATTTCAAAAAATTAATGTTATATTATAATTATAATTTAAGAAAAACATATCTTTATTATAGCACGCAATCTATAAAGAACAAAATATGTAAATATAATATTTAATATTACTATTCAGTGCGTATAAGCAGGAAATAATCATATTTTTATTGAAAAATGTTGATATAAATAGGCGCGAAGAAATCATTTAATTCGCCAAATATTTGCTCCAAGAAGAGTTTTCAAAGTTTAATGCTTCGTAAATATTTAAACACAGAGCATACCTCTACAGAAGCCTTATTTAATTGATTTAAAATTAACACAACAAGCACTACACAACATAAAAAAGCACGCATTTTTCAGCGAAAATAAATTAGTAATTATCTAGTGAAAGTTACAATTTTAGAAGATCATTTTTGCAAATTTCGATTTCTAATTTGGTAATTTTTGATATTTTAAATAAACATTTATATAAAGACCTGTGTTCTTTCTATATATTTATATAAAAACCAGTAGAGTTGATATTCTCAAATAGTGAGACCTAAATATTACAAAATCATCAAATACTGAAGTAGTTTGACAACATTTCATCATCATATAATTATCTGCCCAATAAGTCGTTAGTTGGTCGCAATTTGGCAATTTGGACAAATTGAATCATGAACTAATATGATTTTAGCTTATTAGCATTTCCTTTATTCAAATAAAGTAATGTCATAAAAAGTAAATTTAAAAAGTTTTCTCTTAATTCAATGATTCTTGATTGTCTTTTGACTTTATTTTGATGTCGACAAATGTTAAATCTACCGATAATAAGAGTCAAGATAGATCGAAATTTATTAAATTTATTACATATTAAGATAAATTATCAAGGTTTCAAGAAACGAAATGAGCTTTATAATGAAATAAATAAAATGCTATCTCACATACGTAATAAACTACCATTGAGTTTATTTCAAATAAGAGTAAAAATATTTAATTTTTGAAATGGAATAAATGATGTTTTATTGGTGTTCAATAACATTAGGCAAGGTCTTTGAGTATTTTTAAGCTGCTTTCATCAATATTAGGTACACTTAATTTCATATATTTTATAGATAATTAACGTTCATAAAATAATACATAGATTGTCTATTAATATTCATATATAATAATATTTTATGAAAACTAATTCAATGACATAATAGTTATTTGTCAAAGTTTTTTGAATTTTATCTATGCGTTAAAATAGAAATTGTTTTGAATAAAATTAAATACTATAATAAAAGTCATCCTATAAATATTCATCATAATCTGATTTCAACTGCAACATATTTTAAATATTCAATCAATCCTAGCTTGTTGAATTCAATTTGCAAAACTAATATGTTTGACTGTTAATTGTAACTCAATATTGCATACCTGTGTAGTGACGTCATAAATGTTTTTTATTGGGTGTCAAGTAACAGTAACCTTATCACTCAGTTACTTACACACGCACACATACGGAAATCATAGTCCAAATCTGACCTCAATGAAAAAATAAAAACAAATTATCTAAACATATGTCAACGATTATCTATAACAGTGTTTCCCAGCCTGGGCGATATGAGATTGTCAATGGGCGATAGGAAAAGTCGACGAAAAGAAATTTAACAGGAAATATATTTAATTATAATAAAATCTCATTCTTCACATGATGACGAATAGCACCTATTAACCAGTGCAGATTAAATCTGTCGTGAAATGAAATAGGTGACCAGCTGTATGTATTTCATGTACATTGTACACTGTACAGTGACACAGCGCGTTAGATAAAAGTAGCAATTATCTGCATGCATAAGACTAACATCATGATGTAGCAACGGTGAATTATAACACACATACAGGACGGGGCACATGTAGATTTCAGGGATGTTTCGTTTTATTAAATTTGGCAGCATTTAGTTATTAATCACGGAATTAGTGGTTTTCACATTGTACCATCATTATTATTATTTTGATTCACTCTTACGTAATGCCTCCTAAAATTAAAATTGTGACCCGCAGCTATAATATTGACTACCTCAAATTTCCGCTGTGTTTGCTCTGTAAAAAGACTTTTTCAAATGAAGCAATGAAGCCCTCACGCCTGAGAGACCATCTCAGTCGAGTTCATTCTGATGAGGCTACTGAAAGTCTCGCCTATTTCCAGAAATTTGGAAAAGAATACCGGGAACGTGCAACAATTACTTCACTGTTCAAAGCACAAAATTCAAAGAACGAGGACGGATTGGAAGCTAGTTATGAAATAGCAGCGCTAATTGCCAAATCTGGGAAGCCACACACGATCGGGGAGAACCTCATAATTCCTGCACTTAGAGTGGTGATGAAAACTATGATGAAAATAGATCCGCATGACGTCCTCTCCCAATTGCCGTTGTCCAACAACTCGGTATCCCGTCGAATAGACGTAATGGCAGCGAACATTGAGGAGCAGCTTGTGCATAAGTTGCAAGGCACACATTTCACCATGCAATTAGATGAGTCTACCGTTCGTGACAGTGAGGCCGTACTATTGGCCTATGTCCGTTTCATTGATGATGGGGCCATGAAAGAGGAATTCTTGTTCGCGCGAACGCTAGTGTCTGATACAACAGGGGAGTCTATATTTCGAGTCACAGAAAATTATTTCGCAGAAAAACAAATTCCTCCTCTTAATATTCTTGCTTGTGCCACTGATGGCGCCTCATCAATGGTCGGATGCCATCAAGGATTTATCACACGACTTAAGAATCTCGTGCCTCACATTTTCGGCATTCACTGCATGCTACACCGAGAGCATTTAGCTGCAAAGAAACTCAGCGGTGACCTTCACCATGCTCTGCAAATCGTTATCAGGGCAGTCAACATCATAAAGTCCAACGCTAAATTCGATCGTCTCTTTAAGCAACTGTGTTACAATGAGGACGAGAACTATATAAGATTACTCATGCATACTGAGGTAAGGTGGTTATCTAAAGGCAAGTGTCTCCGTCGATTTGTGGAACTGTTTGACACAGTATGCACATTTCTTTGCGACAACACGTAGTTCATGGAGCTACAAGATTTGTACTTGAAACGTCGGATATATTACCTAGCTGACATTTTCGATAAGCTGAATCAACTTAATAGAAACTTACAAGGCACTGGGGTTACCCTTATTCACTGTAAGACCAAAGTCTTAACTTTCATGGATAAATTGGATTTGTGGCGGATGCAACTAGATCGGAGATATTTTGTCAACTTCGCCTCCCTCAACAGTGTTTCAAATGATATCACGGATGCAGAAATAGTCTGCCTCACTCAATATCTTACCAATCTGAAAGACGATATGCGCAAACGCTATGCAGACATGCAGAATCTCGATATACCAAATTGGGTCATCCTGCCATTTGATGCACAACCTTTTCTCGAAGATGCTATTCTACAAGAGGAACTTCTTGAATTGAAGAATGATTCAGAGGCCAAGGCATCGTTCACCCTCCGTGGTTATCAATCAATGTGGCTACAGTTTCATACCAGGTATCCGCATCTATGGAGCAAAGTTGAANTACGTAATCGATATACCCCCCCCCCCCCCTTTGTATCTGACGGGCTCACATCCTTCTACTTTATTCATATATCCCAATGGCGTAGGGTTTTTTTGAAATTTTTGTTGAATGATTGTTTTATCATTAAGTTTCTTTTGTTTTGATCGTAATTGTCATGAACTATAATTGCTTCTGTTCTTTTGTTATTTATTCGACGTAACTTTAAATTAGTTGCAATACAATAGAATCTAAGAAAAATAAATAATTTAGTCTAAAATATAAAAATCTTAAAAAAGAATCAATAAAAATCGACTCTAAAATAAGAATTAGAATAAATTTAGTATGGAATGTTCTGGAAATGCCCAAATCCATCATGGAGGCATGATTAATAAAAAATAATACAAAAAATAAAACTTGAAAATAAAAACAAAAATTATGGCACAAAAATTGCAATCTTTGTCTGTAAATCACAAAATTACTAGAATGACTATTGTGAGTAACTGGATTGAAAAAAATGTTAACTGGCAAAGATGTGTATTCTCGGATGAAAAGCGTTTTTGCCTTGACGGTCCAGATAATTGGTAAGATTTGTGTAATATCTATACTGAACATTTATCCAAATGTTATTAGGAGCACGTACACAAAAATTAACGAAACAATTAATCGTCAGAGGCGTCCAGTTGGAGGCGGAGGTATAATGTACTGGGGCATGGTTATGCCGAATGGCCTAGTAGCATTACGACAATTAAAGGGAAAGCAGAATTCTGAAAAATATATTACTTTGCTTGAGTCATTTGCTGTGCCATGCATGAAATTGAATTTGATTGGTTCTTTCTCTTTCATTCATGATAATGCCAGTATCCACAAATCCTCTTCAGTAGAACAATTTCTGAATAATCAAAGTTTCGAAACTCTACATTGGCCTGCAAAATCTCCAGACTTGAATTTAATGGAAAACATATGGAAAATGATATCGGATCTTGTCTATGAGGGTTTACAGCCTAAAAATAACAAAGATTTGGAACAAAAGATATGGCATGCAGTCGGTGAGATTAACCAGAGAAAAAGATTGGTGGTTGTGGATTTATTTAAAACATTTAGATGTAGATTAACTAAGGTCTTACGTTGTAACGGAAATATAATAAATTGATAAGGTTTTCTATTTCAATTCGCGAGGTATAAATAAATTTCGCCATTAAAATTTTAAACATATTTAAAAATGAGTCATATAAGTTACATTATTTAAATTATTGATACGTTTAGACACTTTATAAGACAAAATAAGTAAAAAGAATAGTTACATTAAGTTGTAATCACTGAATGGTCATAGCTCATTTATATATTTAAGTTTTTCATAAGTATAATTAAATTTCGCCACCACTATATGTGTGGGTGTATATGTATATATATGTGGATGTGTGTATGTACATACAGATTTATAAAACAACCTTATAAAAATACGATAACTTCCCCCTCAAGACCCCATGTTATATAATGGCCACAACCCCTTTAAGGTAATAGAATGAAGAAAAAATAATTTACTAAAGCAATTTATTATAATAATTTATTAATTTATTAAAATTATTAGATTTATTTTCAACTCAAATCAAAAAGAGACTAAATTTATTAATTTCAATCACTGAATTTCTGACAAAATTATGTTCAAATCAAATCAAAGGACAAAACTCAATTGTAAACTAAATTTATTAATTTCAATCACAAAATTTCTTTACATCATTTTACCTGCCAATCACCGTCGTTTTATCGAAAAATCCCTGTTTGATCAAGAAAAAGAACAGGACCAGCATCGCGACGATCCCTTCGCTTTTCAATCAAAAGATGAAAAACATTATTCCTAAAGGCTAAATACCCCGAATCACCGCCACAATTGAGGAGCGGGTCCCACAAATGATTGCAGTCAACCAGGAATCAAACTACAAAATCACTGTAAAAATTTTGCTAAAGATCATAAATTAAACTACGAAATCGCTACATATTAATAAAAGTTATCAAACATCATGAATTTAACTACAAAATCACTGAAAAAAAATTAATTAAACCTCATAAATTAAACCACAAAATCACTTTACGTCAATAAAAGTTTACCAAACATTAGGCATTATACCAAAAGAGAGGTATGTCATTCATATCTAAACGATTTACTAGCCATTAAATATTTCGTGACAAGATATTTCTGCATTCATGAATCTGTTAACAGGCCAAATTCTGAATTTGTTGAGCATTCAATCCATCTTCAAGTTATATGGAGGCCTATTAAACGCTTGTGACAACCGATTATAAGCGAGCAAAGCAAATACCCATATTGTGTCTGAAAAAAAATCATAAAATTTGTTACACTAAAATATACTAAAATCGAGGCGAACGAAGAGCGGATCGCGCCGCTTAGGACCACAACAACTGGGGAATAAACATGTATTGCGAAACTAGGTTCGACGCCAATGTTTTTCCCCTATCATGATCGAAGCAGGCAGCGAAAATAAATATTTCTTTTTGGTTAATATTAGGTACACATAATTAATTTATTTAATGAAGCGGTAAATAACTAACGATCAAATGGACGGGTAAAACAAATACAAGTATTTGGCTAATTTTTAATTAATTTATTTTGTTATTTTTCTTTGAATTAAATTAAAGGGACAACAATCAGATTTTTGTACTGTAAGACTTAAATTGCACTGGCGATTTTTTTATTTTAATGGTCAGAAAGTCTAATAAATCTAAATTTCAGAATAAATTTTTATATAAAAGTCACTAAACAAATTAAAGACTAAAGTACCTTAACGAACAACATTTGGAAAGGTAGAGACACAATTACTTTAAAATTACAGAGTAAAATGAAATGACATAAAATTTTATAATGAAGTCGCCAGTCTTGCAGTATACGGGTATTTAAAATCTGGTGGAATAATTTGGGAATTAATTAGTAAAAAGTTGGAATTAAGAAGACACGAAATCAAAGATAATCGAATTAAGTTGCTTGCAGAAATCAGGAAATTCAATGTGATTAATAAATTAGGAGATGAGAAATTTTGGTAGAAATAAACTAGCTTTTAATTCAGCGGTCGGGGTTTTTTCTTTTGGACTTAAAGACTAAAATAAACCGCCTCGGAATTTGTATAGTAACATGGGCCATTATAGGATAGGTGCTCAGGATAGTAAAACCAATGCCCAACCACTTCGAAGGAATTCAGATGTAGCCAAACAAAATTTTTAACTCCAATTTAATTAATAAAGTTTATCAGACCACGATTTACATTTAGATGCGTGCCTGGATACAGATGATGGTGCATGCGTGTGAGTATGTCTGGTCAGGGCGAAAGACGGTTGAGAAGGTAAATCGACAAAAATTCGAGACCCAGCTCAACTAGAACTAGTGGATTAAGAATTGGCCGGACAGATCAAACCAGTCACTGAAGAGTTAGTCGTAATTTACTAGCAGTGGCTACCAGTGGGTTCGATTAGGGGGAATCGTCTGGATAGGGCTGCGTGCGACAAATTTAGAAGAGATCGCCAGGCCAATATTCCCGCACGAAAGCCATGATGTGATGATAGGATGTGTACATAGTAAACAAGTGTATTGTGTTAATCCGTAGCATTATGAGATGAACGAGAGGAGGAAATAGAATTTATAAATAGAGAAGGGACCAGAAGAAAATCGGACGCAAGCCTTCTATCGGCAGTCCGTGAACCCCAGTGGGTGCTAGACAATTATAGTATGCTAAGCATGCTCACTTTTTGCTAGTACTCAAACCCTTGGTACAGTACCAACGTCGATTACTCAACGGGTACCAAGCGGAAAGACACATGTTGTATTTTGGGTTACGCTGGTAACAGCACTGAATAACAAACATCCGACCACCTGTAACCCAGCCTTAGTAAGCCGTTGGCCTCTACTTTCTTCGAGCAAACTATCCCGGCAGTGCTCAAGCCTTAGGATCTTCATATTGGCTTCTTTCATTAACGTTGGGGCAAACCAAGTACCTTCCAACGTGTCGATACGACGCTTCAAGGTTCCAATGTATTCGTTAGACTTCTTCAAGGCTGCATTTTTATCGGCGCACGAAAAGCAGGGTCTCGGGCCGGTTGGGGGAAGATTTGGCTCTGACATTTTGGTTGAAACTAAAAATTGATAATTGATAAAAATTTCGCAAACGTGGCCATAATTAAACTCTATCTGGGCAGTTTCATCGGGGTCATATTCGCTATCCAAAATTTTCCTTATTATTATTTAGACGAATTTAAATCAAAAAGTGGGTTGACAGCGGGAAAAGCTACGATCAAATAATTACAGCAGTATTATTTCTTAAAATTATCTGAAAATTAATTTATTTACCCTTGTGGAGTTCAAATACTTATCGTGATTAAAACTAAATAAAATGAGAGCAAGCAAAGATCATTTATCCTAACCTATTTTAGTTATGTCTAGTAGCTAGTCAAATTGTTAGCAGAAACCGTACTTCGATGGGTCTTATCAAAATGAATCATTTATACAATCTGGAATTTCAAGGTAATGTTATTTAAAATTATATTTGTCGCGAGCAAAATTACATCGTTTACGAGAGTTGCGATTAGAATTATCAGCAGTTAATTCGCTTTTGACAGTGGACCAAAATGTGTTAAAGAAATGATGGGATTATTACCTCGCTTTGTGTCATCAATTCCACTCATGGAAGTGACATTTTAACTCTACTTATGCAATACGAGTGTTGTGATTATAAAGCGCTAGCGCACAACGTGATTTATTTAATCATCGGAAATGGCATCGTTTCAGTTTTTGTCAATTTATCGGAGATGACTTCTCGCTACTGTGCATGTGATGAGGTAATCACGGTTTACATGAATGCGAAAACTTATCAAACCAAATTCTGATGATAACCTGATATCATCTTCATGCGTGAGAAAATCTTTGCATTTACGAACGGATATTTATTCTATTTCAGTTGGATATACTTTATTTCGGAGAATTTTACGCTGTCTGAGACGGTTATGTTTATGTGAATCTACATTAATTCTATTATTCGTCCTCCCTAAAAAACTGCATACATCCAGTGTGTTCGACGCCTAGTCCAATTTTCGATTACTATCTTTCACCATTAGTTCATGTGAAGGCCTACCGAATGTTCGTAGTTTAAGTAGATTATCTGTCGATGGCTAAGATCAATGTTCTTGAAGAGTGTTTACAATGAAATGAACAGGCAATTATGTCGCGATGGCTATCGACGAGTTGGCAGTCAAATCTCCAAGATATACAGATTGGAAAATAGGCAATTTTATCAACTGATATCTGCGATATCCTACGGAAAGTTCTCTCCTTATGAAACCTGTTAGTCGAAAAGAAAACTCTTTCCTCGTTCATGCATGAAGGACTGCAGGACGGAACTATCTCTCATTTACAAAAGGTTCAAATGGATTCTGCCACTGAGCCAGAGAACTGATCGTTACTTTGGATCTTTCAATTTCATTATTCACCATACATTGTCATCTTCGACTTCCGTGAGCAATCATCCAGCAAGACAATCTGTGTCCTATCGATACGGGTATCAGCAGTTCCAGACGTCCTCCCGGCTAATCTCAGCACCACATATTTTAATAATTATTAGATTTGAGTGAGCATAATTATTACATAATATAAAATTTATAAATATCAATTCAGATTTATCGAACCAATCCCCCTATCTACGTGTATCATCGCTGTCACATTGCCTTCCTACCGCTACCTCGTGGTGGATGTATTCTTCCCCCACTACCTTCTCTAAAGCTGTTTCTACCATAATCATGCTCTCGGGTTAAAAATCTCCATTTTCCCTAGCTGACCATATCCTACATCATTCGATCCTCAAATGCCAAGCATCAGATTCCTTACAATTATGTTGTTCAGTCATTCCTCGATCAGATTTACTTGTCCCCTACCTGACAAGGCAGTCATGTTCATATTCCTTCTTTATCGCAATCAAGGCCATTTCTACGTCTCCATCATCACTATTTTCTAATTCTATTCTCTCTATGATTTCTCTCTATCCAAACAATTCCTTTTAATCTAGCCTCATGGATTTTCCCCTGGTATCTCCATTTCATGCTTCAGCTACGCATCATATTTATGAAATTTAAATTACTATGTTATTATCAAATAATAATTCATTCAAAAGAAAAGAGAACGTTGGGTTTAATAATTTTTAATTTTTCTACCATTACTACTTTATACATCATATAATAAAATTTACTATAAAGTAATACATTAAACTACAAACAAATAAAATTTTACATGTTCCAATGTTGATCGGTTTAAATTAACTGTCAGTGGAGTCCGCATTAAATTGAGTATTGGCTAATTAACTTGTTGTTCTGGTTGATAGTTACTAAGTGGAATCCGTTAAATGGTTATGATCCTAAGATACGTCGTTTAAATCGAAAATTTTATAACTGAGGGAATTAGCCGCTTTATTTTCTTATATACTGGATTCTATCCAATCAGAATCCAGTAAGGTTGTACTATTGTGTTTTTTCTCTTTTTATCCTTTTCTTACGTTTTCTTATTCCTTTTAGTAATTTAATTAATAAATAATTTTAATATTCTTATTCTTCCTTTCTTTTATTGGCTTTTGAGGGGTATTTCTTGTGATTTTATACTTTATTTTTTCTTTAATCATTATTTCTATTTATTGATTTTGTTATTAACATTTTAATTTCTCGTTATTTTTCCTTTTATGGCTATTATTTTTTCCTATTATTTTTCTTTCTTAGTGGTATTTACTTATAATTTATTGGCTTTCTTTGTATTTTATTGATTTTTCTATTATTTTTTATTTTTAATTATCAATTCTTTCCTCTGATGCTTCACTCTCCCTCTCTATTCGGATAATTCCCCACTTAACTCAGTTTTTATTTAGCTGTTTTATACGGTAATTTGGACTCCCTAAGCTATCAGTCCAACAGGATTAAAAGGTTCTTATCAATAATGCTTCACATATCACACGCTCAAAACAATTATCAAAATTTTTTGATAAGATTTTAAAATCAGACATTCCTAATTCTCTCATACGGACTTTATTGTGATCCTTAATATTAGACACTTCCTTCGGTCGATAGTGTTTTTGAACTCGAGTACAGAGATGACGGGAAGTCTCTCCAATATATGTGGCATTACACCCATTACATGTGAATTGATAATCGAGATCCGAATACAATCAAACCGGCGTTTGAGATTTACTAATTAACATACTACGTACTTTGCACGATTTTGAAACAATTCTATAATTCAATGTACCCAACTGTTTACCAATCTTTCTTTTGAAATCTTTATATCCTTCAGAATACAGCATACCATCGTATATTTTGGCTCATCTTGTTTGTTAGTATCAATACTCATATTCACTACATCATTCGACATATCAGTCAATTTTCATACGACAATCCTTAGCTTATTCATACATTTATCAACAGTCTCTTTCAAAATTAACAATAAAAACCGTTTTGAGTAGCCATTCTTCACCAGTAATTCAACTAATTTATCTACACTTTTTACTGAATTTTTAAAAGTGGAAAAGAAGCACCATGATTGATAAACCAATCCTTTCACCATGTTTCTTTTCAATATGAATAACCAATTGTGTATATAAGGTATGTTGATGATATTTTTCTGATATTTAAAATAAGGAACATATGAAACCTTTTTTGTATTACATGAATGGATTGCATGAAAACATTAAATTCACATATGAAACTGAGAAGTATTCATCTATAGCATTTCTTGACTTGTTAATTAAACGTAAAGATGAACAATATGAGACAGAAATTTACAGAAAACCAACAGATACCGGCCTCTATACTACTGTAGAGAGTTTTTGTGAATTTAAATTTAAAAGAAATATGGTGAAAGGATTGGTTTATCGATCATGGTGCTTATCTTCCACTTTTAAAAATTCAGTAAAAGTTTTTTCTTCACTGTGAAGGCATTTCAAGTGCCTATTGAAGATAAAATTTTACCTAAAATTTATTAATTTGCATATTTTTCTATTTTGTGTGTATTTTTTCATGTATCTATTTCTATGTGAATTTGATTTAGCTTGTATATAAATAATTTCTATTGGTGCGGCCTCAGCCATTTACCATTAATCATTATATTTTCATGTGCTGTTGGAAGTAAACTCTTTGGAATACATAATCGACTGAAAATCTGTTTCCATTCCCAATAATGATAATAACAGCAATACCTATAATATCAATTATAATAATAATAATAATGATATTTATAATATTAATAGTAACACTAATAATAATAATAATAATAATAATAATAATAATAATAATAATAATAATAATAATAATAATAATAATAATAATAATAATAATAATAATAATAATAATAATAATATTAATAATAATAATAATAATAATAATAATAATAATAATAATAATAATAATAATAATAATAATAATAATATGATTAATAATCGTAATAATAATAATTATAATATTGTTGGGTTTTTAGTTAATTTAAGTCAGTTACCTCTGACTCCTCGTGTCCTTTAAATCCAAACAATAAACGACCCAACGTATATTGAAATCAAAATATATTTTCTCTCAATAATACACAATCAATAATAAATAGTCGAACAGTTCGAGTTTGACCGATTCTCCGCTCGGTGTTGATGCTTTGATAAAGATAATATTCACCTTTTATTTCCTTAGGTTCTCTTGACCAACGTTTCTCTTTTCTCTTTGATTTGATCCTTTTCACCCTTTTTATTCTTATTCTATCTCTTCTTTTTCCCAAATCTCCTAAATTTGTTTTTACCTTTTCCTAAGCTCGATTTCTTCTAACCCTAGCTGAGGCAAAATGCAGATTTGCTCTGATTTTCCCCCTCCTTATATACTCTTCGAAATCGGGATGACAAATGGTTATTGCCAAGCCAATCTTTCACTTGACATTTGCTTCCACCTATCTGCTTCGGCTGTCACCCATAATGGTCCAACAAACAAAGATAATTAATGGCCCGTCCGGCCTTTCTACACGCACTATCATCTGCTTGCTCTTTTCCAAATAATCATTGTGTCAAGCTAACGGGCCCAAATCTTCCTTCTTTTTACTTTTCTTCTTGTTTACCCAGCTCGGGTTTCCTTCATATCTCGGGTTCTCCATTGGCTCGGGTTTCCCATTAGCTCGGGTTTTCTGTTAGCCAATTAATTAATTAATTAGTGTTTTCTGTTTTTACTCATTTGAATACTTTTCGACCCTTCCTAACCATTTTCTGATAAATCTCTAATCATTATCTTGTTGACCATTAGCTAATCTATACCTGTCCCGTTTTCCCAATTCGATTTCGATGATTTTACAATTTATCGATTTTCCACGTATTTCCGGATTCTTGCCTTTCGCAACTGCTTTTGCCATTTCCCAATACTACTTCCATCATACTTTCCTTTACTATCAATTTTGTGCATGATCACGCTTTTATTTGTCTTTTTTCTTCACTTACTTTATATTTAAATTATTAACCTAAATTTCATTTAAATTTATTTTAATTTACAGACCTCAACATATCTCCCCCATAAAAAAAATTTTTTCGATGTTTTAGTTGCATATAATGGAAATACTCTCACGGCATTCGTTGATAATATATTGATCATCATTTTTGAAGTAATTAATAAAAATTTATTGATGTAGCTTAATAGAGTTGGGGTTTTTGTAAACTTTTGTTAAATTACTGAGTTTCCTTCACCTTTATTTACTTTTGATCTTAATGAATAACGTGATATCTTTTTGCATCGATTTACATGGAAAATAGCTGTTACAGCATTTTATTGTTTTGTGGATGCTACTTTAGATTAGTCTCTGTTATATCGCATAGATATGACCTTTTAAACGGTCTCTGTAATTTCTTTGATAATCTTTTGTTGGTTCTGGTTTGCTTATATACACTAGATCTCCAACTTTAATGTCAGGTGCACGTGTGCGTTTATCATATCTTTATACGCTTCTTGATGATGACTTTGTAGTAAGCCTTTAGACGGTCTCATTGTAATCTATGTAAAATTTATATGCAAAAATGGATCGTTGCTTTCCGTTCACCAGAATTGGAAATTGTTCGGAATTATTTAACAAATACAAGCCAAATAAAAAAGCCTTGATTTCTTACTTTATAAAAATGTTACGAAGAAACAAAAAAAAAGCTAAATATTTTAGAGTCAGGATCTCAATATGTCACTATATCTAATGATAATTGCGATTTAAGGGACAATAATGAAATTAATTTTGAAAATTTATCTTTAAGACCAGATTATTTGAATGATAAATTATCAGAAATTCAATTTTCAGATATTATTGAAAATGACAGAAATAATAAAAATGAATCTTTTTTTAGCTGAAAAAGAAAAGATAATACTCGAATTTTGACATTGAAACAACAAAATTTATGGTTTCAAGAAACAATTTACAAAATACAAACTTCCATGTGATTTTGTTTATATAAACTAATTCGCTTTGTTTAATTTTCAAAAAAATAAAGATTTGGATTAAAAATTATTTCTTACTATTAAATAGAAATAATAAAAATATGTTTGGGTGTGTTGTTTTGCTTAGAAAAGTCGTTATGCAAATTGAAACCAAATGTCCTACGACATTTAAACATGAACGACATTTAAACCACCACTACCACAGACTTATTTTAAGACCAGCTTGGATCCTTACTGACTGTAGCCTTTTTTGTTTAACTACTTTATAACCTGATACATCCATATATTGGGCAATAGGTTACAGAAATTCCAGATCTAGGTTTCTCTGTGAGGGTACTCATTGTACCCCATTTTAGTCGGTTTTCCTAAATTTTACTACGAGAATTTAAAGATGGTTATTATTCAGCAATGTCAATCCAAAATAACCAAGGTTGAAGTTTCAAGGCCAATACGTCGGTGGCAGGCCACTCCCGCGAAGTAAAAAACGAATGGGAGGACACCAGTATTGCAGCCGACGACCCAGCAGCAAAGTCTATTACCAGCCTCCGAACCGCGTGAATCTGACACATGATCCAATCGTGGGTCAATGAAGGTCGAACAGTGTCTGGCCATCCCCTCACGGTCGTAAAATCGGGACGGGAACCTTGTGCCCCAGTCTTGGTCAAGAATGAATTGCAAAACAGCCTAGCTCTGGAGGCTAGAATGCGAGCCATGTCGGATGTAGTGCTGGCAGTAGCTCAACTCAGACAGGTCGATAACCAAATCCGTACAGGAGAACTGAAGGATCCGTATGAAGAGGCCCTATAGGGTACCGGTGCTGACTGGATATAGGCAATCCAGCTCCGACAATCCCCAGGACCATAACCATTCCCATCGGTAATACCAACAAAGTGAGGACGCCCCGAAAAACCGTTTAAAAGGATTGAGTTGTGCCTACCTCTCGATCCCTCTCGTTGGTGAGAGTGATTAAGTTTACTCACTGTGACTTAGTTGTTGTCTTTTTGTTTATTTCATTATGGATTTGTAGTGTTTTATACATATTTAATGCGACATTTGTAAATCTTGAACGATCAGGTTGTTGTTGTCTAAATAAAATTAATTTAACGATGTCAAGACTTAATATTCATTCATGCAAAGATTCAAGAAACAATGAAACCGATTAGGGAATTGTTAAATTTTGAGAGGCAGGGTGTCAAATAACGAGACAAACACCTATTCCCCACATATTCTCCAAACGGTAACAGGGAATCAACAGGGGACGCATTGACTGGGCCTTCGTAGCCATTACTTGAGGCTCTCTAAACAAACGGTGATGTGTATACAAGGGACGTACCTGACTGAAATAGGACAGTACCCCAGACCGACACCTCTAAGCTCATAACATACCGTTACAAAATATCTCGAACTTCACATATTTTCTCATTTTTTGTATATTCCGCATTTTTTTTTAACAAGTAAAAATAAACAAGTTAAGATGCGCACGAATTTGATGACGCAGACATCTTGTTGACATTATTATTGGTGAAAGATTGAATTTTTTTGTAAATATTTAATAATTTAAAAAAAGAAATTTTGCTAAATAAAATGTCGTTTTCAAAGCAAAAAAAATAAAACTTTCAGGAGAAGGAAGTGGCAGGGAATTCCAAGATTGGTGGACTGAACGATATGGAGTAATCAACAAACAAAGTAAGGCCTTGTGTGTCTTGTGTTCTGAAAGCGTTGTTTGTTGAACATCTTCAGTTAAACGTCACTATGAAAGTAATCACAAGTGGCTTCTTGGCAAAGCGAAGATGAATAAAATAAATACATATTGCGCCAGTTAAAAAATGCAAATTTACAATCCTGTTCGTTTGTAAAGTTTGTTAAAAGTACATCTAACTTAGTGTCTGCAAATTTTGAAGTTTCCAAAATAATAGCTAAGCCTTTCAGTGATGGTGATTACATCAAAGAAACTTGGCTAGAATGTGCGCCATATTTGTTTGAAGATTTTCCAAATAAAGACAAAATTTTTCAGCGAATAAAAGATCTTCCAATTAGTCGAAATACAGTAAAAGAGAGAATAATTAACTTGAATTCAAATATTGAGAATCAATTAAAAGAAGACATCAAGTTATGTCAGGCTTTCTCTATTTGCCTGGACGAGAGTACTGATGTAACATCGTCTCCTCGATTAGCCATCATTGCTAGATATCCGAAAGAAAATGAAATGCGCGAAAAACTAATGAAACTAACCAAATTATCTGGAACAACAACGGGTGCAGAAATATGCCAAAATGTCGTGGATGGACTTAAAAATGCAGATTTAGAGGTAAATAAAATAGTCTCTGTAACGACTGACGGTGCACCAATTATGACTGGAAAAGATGCGGGTTTCGTGAATTTGTTTACGAAACATGTTGGACACCCACTGATTGCGTTTCACTGTATTGAGCACCAAGAAGCCCTGTGTGCAAAATCTGGTTTGTAGGAACTTGAAGATGTTATGAAAATTGTAACAAAAATTGTAAATTTCATTACTGCTCGTGCTTTGAATAAGAGAAAATTTGAACTGCTGTTAAATGAAGTCCAGTCTGTTTACTTTGGGTTACTAATGTACAACAGTGTTCGCTGGCTTAGCAGAGGTCGTGTGCTGGAACGTTTCGTGGAATGCCTTGATGAAATTTGAATGTTTATGGAAGACAACAAACAGAAGTATTCAGAGTTAACTGATGTTGACTGGCTCAGCAGACTAATGTTCTTTACAGATTTTACTTAACATCTAAATGAACTTAACACTAAGTTGCAAGGTTTTGGAAAAACCTTTGACGAGGCTTTTGACGTTATAAAAGCATTTGAAAAGAAGTTGAAAATTTGCAAACGTGATTTGAAAAAACAAGAGTTTCAATATTTTCAAAAACTTAAAAGATTTTTTAATGAAATAGAAATCCATGAAACCGTTGTCAAAGAAGTTCAGATTTTGTTATTTTTAGAGACAATCGACGCAACCATCGAACAATTTTCACTGCGTTTTGTTCAGTTTAGAAAGTTTGAAGATACAACAAAATTTATAAAATATCCAGATACAGTCGAGTTTGAAAATTTGGATTTAACAATGTTCGACTGGTTTGAATTACAAGTTTATGAAATCCAGTTAGTTGAGCTACAGTCCAGCTCAATTTGGAAAAAAAGTTTGTTGATCTACGAGTGCGACTAGAAAAAATTGAACGTGAGCGATGCAATGGATCAGAACCGCAGCTACCAGCTGAAAATGAGGTGCTCAGTGTCTGGAATTGTCTTCCTGAAACTTTCAACTCTCTGAAAAAAGTAGCGATTGCGATTTTGTCAATTTTCTCATCTAGTTACTCGTGCGAATCATTGTTTTCATCGATGAACTTTATAAAATCAGACACCAGAAACAGTTTGACTGACGACTTGAGTGCAGCTTGTGTAGCTTTGAAGAATACAAAATATTCTCCAGATATAAAACTTCTATCATCCACCATACAACAGCAAAAGTCACATTGATTTTACTAAGTCACTAAATCACGTTAAATATATTTTTATAGTAAAGTTATAGTATTATAGTAATTGCAGTTTTGTTAAAATTGTAGTTATAACTATTCTTTTTGACTAAACTAGACTTGAAACATTTAATGTGAACACATGGTATGTAACGAAATCAATTAAAATGCTAAAAAATGTACTTGGCATCCAGCGTGTTTTTATTTTTCAATTTTAAAATATTGGCTCGCAATCTAAAAAAGGTTCGTCACATCTGCATTAGACAGTTTTCCAGGACAACCTCAACTGGCTTAGGTATTGCAGGAATTTTTATGAGTGATGTATCACTCCATTTTTAGAATAGATTACAAAAGTTGTATGTTTAACAATACAATCTCTCGCCCGAGTTCTTCTTAAATTGGATTCTTGATACACATCTTAATAAACTTTATTTTTTTACTTGGCTATGCATTTGGGCATTCCAACATATCTACTACCAAATAATTTTTCCAAAATGAGTTAGGGAACAATAGTATGTAACTAAGATAACTGTGTAATTATTGCACAAAACTTAATAATCATAAACATCACCCATGGGTATGTCATACCTTTTTCTTAGTTCTAGTCTAACTCTCTCAATTAATAGTTTATTATTTTTATTACTTTTTATGTATGCATCTAATAACAGAAGAATGATGGCATTGGCAGGGACGATTTAGCTTTATGCTGGTAGATAAGGTTATTATTCTTGGGTCAAAGGCCAAATAATTAATAATTAAAAGTAATAAAAATAATAAAATAGATTTAAGGAAGCGAAATTTGGAACAGTTACACAACATTGATAACACATAAAGTTGAATTACAATAATAATGAAAACTTCATCAATTAAACAATAAATAAACAAAAATTTAAATAAAAAATAATAATAAATTTATGATTAATATTGTTGGGGTTCAACAAGGAGAGGCACAAAAATGAGGTAAAAAAACACCAAATTCACAATAAAAATTTAAAGTACAAAATATTAATTAAAAATCAAAAAATTAAAATTTTCCTAAGGAAACTGGTATGGGCGGATGCTAAATAATGAGTCAAGTTCAACTATAATAAAATAAAATCAATGGGGGTCCATAGAAGGAATACATTTCAAAAAACAAAAATTAATTAACTAATGTAGAACCCGAAATAATGGGAAATTCGAGACAATGAAAACCCGAGCGATTTTAGAGAATCTGAATTATCAATCAAATTAGGAAAGGCAATTAAATTAGCCGACTGAAATTAAATTGGAGCAAACCATCAAAGGAGACGGACATTTCCTCAAAGCGAATTAGAGCTATAAGAGAATGCCAGGGTGGAAGTTATATCCAGACTAATTTGACAAAGTAAAATCAGTTACAAAATGGGTATAAAAGCGACCGGCAAGAATACAGAATTGCCAGTTGGTCGAAGAAAAAGAAAACAAGAAGTTTAGCGAGAGCGACAAAGAAAACATTAAAGTTAGTAGCAATTGAATAACTTAAATCGCACGTACCAGATCGGGACATCTCCCGTTGGAAGATCCACCCCTAATGTGAGATTTGTAGTTGTATTGAAAAGTGCAGACCAAAAAGTGTTGTATCAAGTGTGGTTGAATTACTAAAATACGTAACTTAAGTGTAACTGTATCAGTCTTAAATAAAGCTTTTGTGTTGGGCCGTTTATTTATTTTGAAAAGAACACAAAGGAGTCAGACAGTAATGTTGAGGTCTCGATATTCGGGAACACTCAACTTACTGGTTCTTATATATGTACAAATATATCAAAAGACAAAGTGATTTATGAAACTTTTATTATAAAGAAAAATTTACCAATATGAACTTGTTGCTAGATTACAAAAATCCAAAAATCCTTCAAATATCCGACCGAATATGCTTGTATGTACTGTGTGAATGTTGTGTATTCTCTTGCTGTGTTGCGTGTAGGCTTTTGAACGTTTCTGTTTGTCTGTTCGAGTTTTAGCACTAATAAGGATTAACCTTTTTAGTATGTTAACGCGGTTAAAATTTTGGGCGAAGAAAGTGAATTTTACCTCGCTATTTATATTATTTTTGTGTATATGAATTTAAATTAATATATTTTTTTAAGTGTACTTAACGTATTTATATGCTTAAAGTATTACTTATAATTTAAAATTATTATTATTTAATTATCCAACATATGTTTTTTAACGATCTGAAATTATTTATCTAAAATATGTAAAATTAATTATATATTATTTAATTATTAGAATATCTTTAATTATTAGAATATTAGAATATCCACTTGTTAAATTATTAGAACATAGAATATCCACTTGTTAAATTATTAGAACATATGTTTATAATTTGTTAATTCATGTGTTTTATAATTAAATATCTAAAGTGTGGTCTGAAATCCACTTGTTAAATTATTAGAATATCCAAAAAACATATGTTTATAATTTGTTAATTCATGTGTTTTATAATTAATTAAGTTTATTTAATTAGCCCCCATAATATGTTTTATTTACTGAAATTAAATAATAATCAATTCCCGTTATTTGTTGAAACTAAATAATAATTAATTCCCGTATGTTTATATTTTACATGAAACATGAAATACATATAACCCCATAAAATAAATAAGATACACTGCAAAATACCGTAATAATAATTGTCATAAAATAATAGTCCAATAAATAATAATTGTCAAAAGCATAACTAATGTACATAAGTCAGTAATCAAATTGTATTGATAATCGTCACTGTTTTGATTTGTCCGGCTTTGCTTATCTGGCTCCACGTAGATATTGACTCTGAACTTGTTGCTGCCCGTTCTATAGTAGTGAGTCAGTTCAAATTCTTCAATTCTTCTTCCTCTGTCATCCAACACTCCTCCTAGGGCCGATAAAGTAATGTCCTCATTACCTTTATCGCTGAGGACCAATTCGATTTCGCAACCGTTTATATACATTGTCGCCCTTTGGAATCCTTTCTTTAATGCCAATTTTAACACATCACCATCAATGATTCGTCTACCGAAGTGTTGATGTATTTCTTTTTCCGAGATAGTGGATTTACCCTCTTTGATGATGAACATTGGCTCCTCCAGCTCGACGTTTGGCTCTGGTCCTAGTTCGTTATCTATCTGCATTGCTTCGCTCGGTGAGAAATATTCTTCATCCGAGTCTAAATCACATTGTGGGTCAGCACAGTTGTATCTACTTGATGTCTGAGGTTCTTCCTTTATTGTGATTGCTTGTGGTATTTTGTCCTCTTTGACGAATATGATGTCATCATCGCTGTCCATTAATTCATCTTCAAAGGTACGTCTGCTCCCATCTTTATTGAATTTCAATTCTCTTTGTGAGGGTTCGATATATATATCTTCCTCAAATTCCTCTGACTCATCGCTGTTTTCTTCTATTGGACTGAGTTGATGGTCATTATTTTCCTTTTGGAATGCTGTCATGTCCCACCTTATGACTTCTTCCCATTGCTTTTCGACCAAGAGGTAAATGACTTTTGCGATTAGTGTTGTATCTTCTGCTGAGAACGGTTCGGGTTTTTTGAGGATGTTGTTGATTGCTTTGTCTTTCTTCCATTTTGGGTGTGTTGCGATTATTTTGTATGCGAGATTCGATAGTTTGATTCTGTGTGGTGCTACATTTTTGACGAATGAACACATGAACACATCTTCAGCTAACTCTCTGACTCCCATGACATTGTACAGATCTAATGTCAGCGTCTTGAGTTTCTTTATTATTTCGTATCCCACAATGATTTTTCCGAGTAACAGCTTCTGTATGTCGATCAGCGCTTGGTATTCGTCTTCATTTCCTCTTATTGAATCCCTGTCTGCTCTTGTCTTCTCCGGGTAGTAATGTTGGATTTTGGTGCGTGGAGTCACCTTTTTATTGTATACGATTTCTCCTCTAAAGTTTCTGATGCATATCTCTACTGGTCTGAGATTGTTATTGATGTCGCATACTTCTTTGACATCGACGAACATGATTGCCCTTTGTCGTTCGGGGATTGACAACTGTTGATGTGTGAATGACATCCGTTTCGAGATGAAATCTTGATGTATCACGATTTCCGACTGTATCATCTCTAATTCTCTGAAAGGATTGGGTATGGTTGGGACATATAGAATTTCGATAGCCATCACACAGGGTAAATTGTTCATTTGGATGATCAAATTGTTGAAATCGTTTGGCACGCTTCGATTAGTCTTCATCGTCTTGATCACCACCGTGCAGTTGCTTGTTGTTATAATTGGGATTCGTTGTTGGCAATTTGAGACCTCCGTTCTGGTCATATGGAATAGTATTCTATGTGGGACTTTTCTTCCTTCATTTGCTGCGATATCTGCATTTTCGAACATATCATAGGTGCCTATTATATCTCTCAGCTTAATCCTTCGGGCTTCATTAAATTTAACTAAGCGCATTTCTCTTTCTTCGATTTCGCACTTCATTTCATTGGGTATGCAGACCTGGTTAGGGAAACTTCTGATGGTGATTGGTGAGCCGTCTGAGGTGATTTTATTCTGCAAATTTTTATAGAAACTGTGGTATAGCTTTTGAATGGAGCAGCTGTATTGTTGGACTGGACGTTGTATGGGATTGAATGGTTTGGGATTGACTCTGGTATTGTTAGATTGCATTTTTCTAAAAAAACAATATAAACATACATATTTACAGCGCATTTGAGGCTTTACCTTATACGCTTCAATATAAATAAAAATATAAATATATGTGAGTTTAAATATTATCATTGACCAATAGGAATTGAAATTATCTATATTATTTTTAAACCAATGAGGACATTGTGTATTGTCCTGGCCTATACTTATCCAAATGAAAATGCCCTGGTACATTTTTGACCAGTCGGTGCCGATACCGCTGCCTTTTCCATTTGTATTTTTTATACACTTGAACACTGGTGATAATAGCTAGAATACTCAATGCTAAGATGCTTGATGAAATTACATAGAAAGGCCATCGTGGTTTAGCAGGTTTTACTTGAAACGCTCTTAGTTCATCCCAGTTATTTATGATTATGGGTTTTCCCGTAGGTAATTTTATCAGTTCCCTATCAAACTGTCTTAGATTTTTTATTATTAATTTTTTATATACTTGTCTAGTTACTTTAAATGTCGTTTCTCTGTCTGTGTTTGTTATCGTTTGTAATGACTGTTGGGTGGATACCGAATTTGTGGTAGTTATTGTTATGGTGGTTGTTGGCATGGGCTTATATATGTTTATGACAGTGGTTCTTATTCTTTTGCACCTTACTTGTGATGTGTCAACTAAGGTATTCCATTGTGCACAGAGTGTGTAATTAGTGTTAGGCTGTAGATTTATGAATTCAACATTATCTCCTCTTTCAAATTCATTAGTTGATCTATTCTCAATTTTTTTCATAAGCTTGGGTGTATCGTCCCCAGTTTCTAGATATAAGTCTCTTATAGGTGATTTATTCAAGTTATATACTTTAATCTTATACGGTGAAATGTTGATTAAAATATCTTCCTCCATATATTTTTACTGAGTGTATGCTCTCATTTTTCCACTTCAGTTGATTTACATAGCCCTATAATTGTTAAAAAGATCGCTGCCATCATCAGTGCTTTTTGTGATCGTAATCCATATTTGTGGGGTGGTTTTTCTATTAACTCTGTTTCTGCTAGTTTGCATCTATTAACATGTACTATTATCGGATCCTCATTTTTATGTTTTTGTAAATGCAGGTTTTCATGTACTACTTTTACTACTTCGTATGGTCCTTTAAATGGTCTTGCTAATTTAGTTGTTTTGCCTTTACCTACTTGTGGAGACATAAGTCTGACCTTATCTCCCACTTTAAAATTATGAGGTTTACTATTTTTATCGTAATCTGCCTTATATTGTTCTTGTCTAAATCTAACTTTCAAATTTGCAACTTTATATACCTCTTGTAATCTCTCTTGCATTAATGTTACATAATCTGGCGCATCTAAATATTGTGATACTCGAGGCTCGAAAATTGTATCAATCGGTGTCGCAAGCTCTCTTAAGAACATTAGAAAATATGGTGAATATCCCGTTGTCTCATTTGGTGTGATATTATGGATGTATGTACATTGATTAACGTATTCATCCCAATCATTTTGGTTTTTTCCCACAAACACAGCTAATCTACTTAGCAGTGTCCCATTAAATCTCTCTACTAAACCATCGGTCTGAGGGTGGTATGCTGTTGTGTTGATTTTATGCATATTAAATATGTTAGCTACTCTTTTTATAGTTTCACTCATGAAATTTTTCCCTTTGTCTGTTAATAATTTTCTCGGTGTACCGATTTTAAAGATTATTTTTTCCACAAGTAATTTAGCTACCGTTTCTGCTGTTTCATCTTTTGTAGGAAATGCCTCCGCCCATTTTGTAAAATAATCGCTAAAAACTAGTATGTGCTTATTCCCATTAATTGTTGTGGGTAGTTTACACAAAAAATCCATTGCGCACAGTTCCATTGGTGATGTTGTAGCTGGGATTGGATGTAAAGGTGCTTTAGTTTTTGTTCCTGTATTTTTTCTAGTTGCGCATATTGTGCATGCATTACACCATCTCTTGACATCCTTTTTCAAATCGTCCCAATAATATTTTTGCATTAATCTGCTTGCTGTTTTTCTACTTGATAAATGACCTCCTAAAGCACCATCGTGATATTGTAATAGAAGAATTTGTCTTAATCTTTGTGGTACTACTACTAATTGTTTACCGCTAAAATCCTCAATAACAATTAACTTCTTACAGATTTTATACTTTTGGTTAGTTCCCTTTTTTATTTCTTCTCTTATCTTGAAGAGTTCTGGATCTTTCATTTGTTCCCCATATATTTCTATTGGTTTTTCAGTTACTAATGCAAAAACTTCTAGTGCTCCTAACTCTGGAATTCGTGATAATGCATCTGCATTCCTGTTTATTCTACCTGGTTTGTATGCAATCTTTATGTGCATGTCTTGTATTTTCATTGCCCATTTTAACAGTCTACTGGATGTATCTTTGTGTTTCCATAACCCTTCTAACGGCTTATGGTCTGTTCTAATTACTACTTCCGTTCCATATATGTATGGTTTAAATTGTTTTAATGCAAAAACTATAGCATAACATTCTTTCTCAATTGTTGAGTACCTAATCTGTGCTCCTTTTAATGTTTTGCTTGCATAAGCTATTACATAATCTTTACCCTTTTCCTCTTCTTGTCCTAAGACTGCCCCTACGGCTTTCCCGCTGGCGTCTGTCATGACAATGAATTGTTTTTTAAAGTCTGGGTATCTTAGTATCGGTGCTGTTATTAATTTCTCTTTTAGTTGATCAAAAGCTTTTTGGTGTTCATCTTTCCATCTCTTTTGTGGCTTGTTAATTTTATCGTTAATCTCTTGTACTATCAACACTCCTTTACTCTCTCCCTTTGTTTTGACTCCTTTTGTTAACTCAATTAGTGGTGCTGCTATTTTCGCATAATCTTGTATGAATTTACGATAATATCCTGTGAGACCTAAAAATCCCTGTACTTGTTGTAATGTTTTTGGAACTGGAAATTTTTTAACTACTTCAATTTTATCGGGATTAGGTATTATACCATCTACTGTAACTATATGTCCTAAGAATAATGCTGAAGGTTCTGCCCATTTACACTTAGTGGGTTTTATTTTGATTTTTGCTTTTCTTAATCTTTCTAGTACGTTAGCTATCAGTGCCGGTTTGAGATAATTATACGCCCCAGGCGAAAATTATAAAAAGCGCCCTATTTTAAAAATTAGGTACAAAAGTTATGATAAAATAAAAGTTTAACAAAAAACAATCCATTTATTACTTTATTTCATTTTTTTCGATTGACATATATATAAAAAAAACAGAATTTATAAGAATGATTTTGCCTGGCTTTCATGTCTGCAAATTTTTCTATTGCTGCCTCCAAATTTAGGTTTGCTACAACATTATTTTCAATTGAAATAATGGCCAAATTATTCAACCTATCTTCCGTCATAGTAGATCGCAAATACGTTTTTATTAGTTTTAATTTACTAAAACTTCTTTCACCACTCGTAACACTAACAGGAATTGTTACGAGGATTCGTAAAGCCACCCACAAATTTGGTACTTTTCAAATTATTATCATTGATAAATTGTAAACATATTAAAGGATCTTTAACATCATCTGGTACCAATTGCTTCAATGATTCGATTTCCTCGCACAATTCTATTCCATTTATATCACTACTGGCCTCATTTGTTAATTTCAGATGTAAATCTTTGCAACTCTTCAGCAAATCACAACGATTTTTATTATTGTGAATATTGAACAAAAAACCCCACGAATCTTCGAAATCTTTCATTTGCTGAAACTTTCTGATATAGATATCAACGATTGATCCAGCATAACATTAAAAACATGATTTTTATAATATTTTTCTGGGTCATTTACATCTGGAGTTTCATCGTCACACTCATAACTAAATTGTTTTTGTCGCCTTCTGATTCTTACAGCTTTTAAAGCATCAGAAAAACCGGAGTCTCTATAATTTTCTAGAAAAATCTTACAATTCCGAAGAAGCTCGATGGCGTTACTCATATCAAATGTAGCTTTTTGCATGGATTTGCTGACAATATTAAATTTTGACAAAAGTACGTACCAGACAGATAATGTTAACAAAAAACTCGAAATCTTCTATTTTTTCAGATAAAGAGCTAGCTTCTGAAACAACTGCAGCATCTAATATTGTGTCTTGCAACTCATTTAATGCGTTTCTAATTTCCGTGATTTCAAACATAATTGCTTTAATGCATTCGATTCTACATTCCCACCTCGTTTCACTTAAAGGTTTAGGATTTAATGATTTAATATGTTTTTTCAATATATTCCATCGTCCAACAGATGCAGCAAACAAAGTATAAATTCTTTGAACATATCCGAAAAACTTTATGCACATTATTGAAGAAGAAACACTATCACCAATTAGTAGGTTAATTGAGTGACAACCGCAAGGCATAAAAAACGCTCTTGGATTTTCTTTTAAAATTCTAGCTTGCACTCCTTTAATTTTACCTTTCATATTAGCGCCGTTATCATATCCTTGGCCTCTACAGTTTGCTAATTCCAAATTGAATTCTTCTAAACTTTCAGAAATATCATCATATAATCCTTTTCCAGTAGAATCAAAAACTGGTTTAAAGGATACAAAATGCTCTTTTATTTCCATATCCTCAACATCATAAAATCTTAACGTTATGGAGAGCTGTTCGATATGGCTTATGTCAGGTGTGCAGTCTAAAATAATCGAAAAATATTTCGATTTACGAACAGAATCCAAAATATGACTTCTTGTCATATCACCAAGTGTACTTATTAATTCGTTTTGTATAGTTTTTCCACAATAATGAACATGAATTTCTTGTGAGACCACCCTGCGCAAATGCTCATTTAATGGTAAATCAAATTTCCTAGAAGTTCAACAAGGCCTAAAAAATTTCCATTATGCGGAACAAATAACTTATCACAAGAACCCCGAAATGCTAAATTATTTTTTGACAAAAATAATGTTATGTTTATTAATCTTTCTAGTACCTTTTTCCAATTATATTTTTCTTGGACTATCAAAGACTGCAAATTCTTATCAATAGTTTTATTGCCCTTTAATCTTAATCGAGTTTCTATCCAGTTTTTTTTCACATTTAAATGTGAAACTGACCGTTCGTGCATTTTCAAGCTGTCGTGAATATTTTTCCAATCCCATAAACCAGATTTGGCTAGATTTGACCTACCTGATGGATCAAAAAGTTTGCAAAAAAAACAAAATACAGAATTTTTGGATTCTGAATAGTGCAACCATTTTCTTAGGAATTTTTCACCATTACTTATTTGACGATAAAAAAGCGAATTGGAAAAGCTTCGATTATTTTCATCTCTTGGATAAATATGTTGTTGATTACACCTTTCTTCGTTTCCATATAAGTCAGTTACAACTATATGGTCAATTTCCGTATGTTTTAAATTTTGTGGCCATAGCCCAATATCAATATAATTTAAAATATTTTCAAATACAGAATGAGTTGAATCACAAGGAACAATTATTTCAGTTCCGTGAGAAGACATTAAATTATCCTCATTGATAATATTACAATTTTCAGCTTCTGATGACACATTACCTATATCGTCCTCTGAGCTTGAAGATGTTGACTCGAAATGTTGATTATCATCGGCTACTGATTTACTGGAATTAAAATATTTCAATATTTTATCGTGCTTATCAGCTTGTTGTTGTCTATTTATTTTTCGTTTCCGATATTCATACCCACTCAATTTTTTTGGTGGCATCTTAGCTATGGCATAAATTTATATAAATATATTATATATTTTCCAATATATTTTTAAAAAATGATCTTAATCTTACCTTACCTCTTATATATTTATATTTTTAAAACAGAATAGGAATACAAATTTAATTTGAATAAACTGCAACAACACAACACATTAGTTACACACTTGAAACAAAAAAATTGTTAAAAAAAAACTGGTAGCTATAGCTGTTAATTTAACTCGCACATCAGTTTTTGTAATACATACATATAATTTTTTTTATTTCAATTTTCAATACATATCAGAATTTCTCAGAATTGGAAATTCGTATATTTTGCATGTACTTTTTTTTTGTTTTTTCTTATTTTCAATTTTTTTTAAAACGGTTGGTTTCATAGATAAATTTCAAAATATAAAGTTTTGGAGGCTTATTTTATAATTTACTTTGATTGTTTATAATAAATTTTGGCGCCCTCTAAAAAAAGGCGCCCTAGGCTATGGCCTAGGTCGCCTGGCCCTTGGGCCGGGCCTGTTAGCTATATCTTTTAGATGTTCCTCAAATGTTTTTGATGAAATTAATATATCATCCATATATACTGCGCAATGTTGTATGTCTACTAATACTGTATTCATTAAACGTTGAAATGTTGCTGGCGCATTAGTTAACCCAAAAGGTAATCTTGTATATTCGTATAAGCCGTCTTCTATCACAAAAGCAGTTTTTTCCGCATCCCCCTCTTCCATTTGAATTTGCATGTAGCCTTTATTTGCATCTATTACTGTGAAATATTTAGTATTTCTAAGTTTATCATATTGTTCTTGTGCTTTTGGGAATGGGTATGAGTCTTTTACTGTTACATCATTTAATTTACGATAATCAATGCACATTCGAATTTCCCCATCTTTCTTTCTAACTGGTACGATAGGTGATGCCCATTGTGAAAAACTTTGCTTTATTACGCCTGCCTCTTTTAATTCTTTAATTTGTCGTTTTATTTCCTCCCTCAGTTTATATGGTACACTATAGGGTCTCTGTTTTATTGGTCTAGCATTCCCTGTATCGATTACATGTTTGATAATGTCAGTATCTCCTAAATCAAATTCGTGTTTTGCAAAAACATCACTATATTCGTCAAGTAATATTTGTAGTTGTAGTTGTTGTGTTTCATTTAGATAGTTATTATTTATTTTAATTTTATCATAAAATTTAATATTATTCGCTCTACTTTGTTCGACCATTCCTTCACCGACATCACTCGTCATCGACATCTCACATACTTCAATTGTTTGCTCTAATTCACCTTTGAACAACTTTCCCAATTTTGTACCTTTATGTATTTTTACTTTATTTCTTTCGTAATTCGCGATTCTTATTGGAATTATCCCATTATTTGGGATTACACACTCGTCTGTTAACATTACATTATGATTTTGTGATATTGCCGTTTCAGGCTCGAAAATGAAAGTGTCCTCACTTTTAACATTAACTTTTACTGGAATTATATGATCACTTTGATACTCTAGTTCAAATGTTTCTAATGCAATTACCTCAGTAAATCTTGCGTCTTGATATATTGCCTTCCGTTTGACTGTACTGTCCGTTAAATCGATTACACAGTTTTTTAACTTTTTGAGTATATCCATCCCAAGGACACATACGCATTTACACTCTGCTACTACCTTGAAGACATGTTCTACCACTTGATCTGAAAAGTGGACTGTTAATTCGATATCGCCTTTTAATGGTATGTAATGTGATGATAATGAAATTACTCTATCTCTTGTACTCACGATATTTTTCTTTTGGTTTCCGGTTAACTGATCTTCACGAATCATAGAAGCTGCTGCTCCTGTGTCACATAGTGCCTTTATTATCGTATCGTTTATCACTATTTGTAATTTAGGCCTTGCTTCATTTAACCCTTCTAATATATCGTCAAGTTCTAACCCGTAACATCCATAAGTTTTCCTTGGAACACAATGACAATTACCATTTTCACCTGGGATTCTAATTTCAATATTATTTCTCAATTCTGTCAATTGTTCTCTTTGATTATCATATAACCCAATATGTGGTTGCTCAATATTTTCTGATCTGTTTGTATCGTCCTCTTTCTCATTGGTGATCATTATTTCACCCTCTTCCCTTCGACTTTTCATTCGTTTGATTTCCTTATCGTGCCTCGCAGTGATTAAATATTTGGCTATGAATGGACATAAACATGCTATCATTTTATATGAATTACCAAAAACTTGTCTCAGTTGTCTTAACGAAACTAATGATGAGCAAATCATTTTCAATAGTGCTACTGTATAATATATACCCAATATAGTGGAAAACGTATTTCCGAGAATCGCAAAGTATCCTCATATGCTGTATAATACTCTATACACAACTTTCTTGAAGTGCTCTTTTGATAATAATACATCAAAGTTGTAATTCCCTCCATAACTATTTTCGATGATTTTGTTTACCATGATAGAAAGAACTTTTTCTTTTTCATGAGGAAATAACATATGTTTTCTGGCGCTCTCTATCGCCTCTCTCGTATACATCCCATTGTTATCCATTTCGTTGACTTCCTGAAATTCTAACTTTTTCTCAAGTTCAGTTAGTTCTAGCTTTTGTGGTTTAGTCGCTTCTTTTCTATCTGACATTGTAATCCACATATCATCATTTATTTTGTATAATGGATCTAATAGATTAGTACATTTATCAATTTTTCTCGGAACATAGTCTTTATCCGTTAATATCCTTGTTATTGGTTGGAGGTACACAGTTTCTCCTTTATACACTACTGGCAATTCGTTTGTGCACTTATTATTCGTTGCTAAAGATACGCTGACCGGTTTACACTGAAATGTTTGTATCACTTCGCCGACAACTCTTGCAAATGTCCCTTTTTCTGCAAATAAAATTGGTGCCATTAAATCTGGGTTTGTGACTGCAACCGCCATCTTTGTTCTTAATATTTCTCTGTTGAGTTTACAATCGTTTGCAATAGTTGCTTGATATACTTTGTCCAATTGTACTAACTGATGATGATAGAAATAGTCAATTTTGTTATTAAAATATGATGCTAGCTTGACGTCGAATTTATCTATTCTCGATTTTGCCTCTTTAATTTCACTTCCGCTGATATAGATTCCCTCATAATTTGTTTGCACGACTGCCTTGCCACATTTTATGCTTTCACCTTTTCCTACAAATCTCATTGCCTCTGTTTCAGAATCTGACATGTATATTGTTGGGGTATCTCTTTCTTGAATTATCGTTGCTCGTCGTTTTTGGTCTTTGATGCTCTTGGATTCTACATCCGTAAACTGTTTACCTCGTATCGTTCTGAATTTCAGTGTCTTTAATTTAGTTAGATGGCATTCGTATTTATTCACTTTGTATATGATCATTGACTCGCCTGTATCACAGCTCGTCTCATCTAATGTGCAGAACTTATGTGTCATCATTTTCTTTGATGCACTATCAAATGACGCTTTGAATTTCCTTAATTCAATGTAATACTGCCGTCTCACTACAATATTGTCTGCTACATGTCCCCATATTTTATACCTTCCTCCTTCACAATATCCTCCTGTTGATGACCATCCCACGACATTTACTAATTGTCTTACTCGTGCTCCCACCTGAGCATCTAACTCAAATCCATCCGGCGTTTTTATCTTTTTTGTTTTAAATGCATTTTCGCATTCAACTGGCGTTATTATTATTGCTTCTGGTGCCCATGTTGGGGTTAATATTGTTCTTGCCACCTTGTTACACACAAAACTTTCCTCTGAATATTTAACTATACATTCTCCTGCTTCGGTGTGAATGAAATCAGATTCCTGATATATATGGAAAATCTTGGGATCTGCTACAATTAATTTTGTTGGATTAGCCTCTGGACAATTTTCTACATCTAGCAATGAATATTTTTGTCCCCACTTGGGATTCTGACAGTCATACGCTATGATCGCATTATTCCCTTTTATCAGATCTAATAACAATGTTATTACTATAATTACTATTGACATTGTCGACTTTCTTTCCTTTTGACTTGGTTTCATAGTTGTTTTATTTACTAGATTTTTTACTGTTTCCTCCGTGTCATCTATTTCTACATTAATATTATCTTCTACGCCTTCCTGAGCACTTTCGATTAGACTCTCATCATACAGTATTTTCCATCCTCCCTTTAATTTTATCCATGGCATAGCATCTATCTTTAGTTTATTATATATCATTTTCGCGATATTTTCTATTTGATTCTTTGGATTCAATCGCAAAAATTTCTTGTATCTTGCTATTAAATATGCCATTGCCGTAATCACTTTATCTCGATTAACTCCTGTTGTAAATAATATCTTTAACACTGTCTCTTCATTTGCTTCCTCTGCACTCAATTCTCTAATCTCTTTTTCCATTAATTTAATCTTTTTAACTATATTTTCTATTAACGCTGATGGTTTTGCTTCCGGAAATCGTCTCATATTCATTGCTTTAACTAACTCAGTTATCATCTTTATATCTTTATCATTATCCTGATTTTTTGAGACTTCCTGTCTCATATTATTTGCAATATCTCTTAAACGCTCTGCTGCCTTTCTGTCATCTGACTTTTCGGCTATTTCAGATTTTCGAGGCCTTCCTCTACCTCGTCTCATTGTCTCTGCATCCTGCATATTTGCTTGTTTCGCAATTTTTTCTATTGTCTCATGTAAATTATCATATTTAGTATCAATAGGTTTAAAGATTTCCTCGCTAGCTGTTGGTGACCTCATTGCCCCTCCTGAAGAAGCATCCCACAATCTAAATAATTTATCATAGTCATTTTCGTCGTTTATGCTCAACTCTACTGATGGAATTGGTGTATCAATTTCCTTACTTTCTTGCCTTTCTATTACTGCAGAAATAATATTGCTATCAATGACGTTTACTCCATAGTCAATTATATATTCATTATTCATCATTTCTACGCCGTTAAAATACAGTTTCACTTTATCATTATCTCCCAATTTCTCGGGCCAATTTGCTCTGGCCATCTGTTTCACTTTATTCACTTTTGTGCAAACATGTACCCCTGTAAGTATTCTCGAAAGGTCCTTTGCCTCAATAGTTATATTCAATGACTCATGTAATTTCTGATTTTTTCTCACAAACTCACCATAACATTTTATCATTTCTTTCAATTCTATTTCTAGTTCAAATACTCTTGTCATATTTTGCCTCTTTACCATTAGTGGTATCAAATTTCTCAAATATTCTAAGTCAATTCCTTCGACTTGAACTCTATTTATTATACGCAATGTCTCATTGTCATCATAAGGCCATTTCTCTAATGTCTCTTTCAATTCCTCTTTTAATTCTTTACATCTATTTGCTTCTGCAAGAAATTTCTCATCCGCTTCTCTTGCTTCACGAAACTCATCATTATCTATATCTACATCATTAGTAAAACACTGAAACTCATTTAATGACATTTCTAACTTTCTCTCAATAAGTCTCCCATATTGAGTTTTAAATTCTTTTAATTCCTCTCTCAAACTGTTTATTTCATCATTATCTGATATCAACTCAGCACTATTAATCTGTTTTATCTCAGGCTCATTTTTAAATCTCACTCTATTAGGCGATTCGCTTCGCGCATTGTTACATACTTTAGCTAAGTGACCATATTTTTGGCAATTATAACATTTGATTTGTCCATTAAAATTTACTTTATCTCTACCATCATTATTATAAGGGCTTCCTCGCCTTTCTCTATATGAATTCTGTCTATATGGACTTGTCTGTCTACGTCTCGAATCATTTGTATTATCTCTATTATCATATCTATTACTTCTATTATTTCTCAAATTATTTCTACTAAAATCGACTCGATTATCCCTCGTATAATTATTTCTATTGTATTCATATCGATTATCTCTATCAACAGTGTTTCTATTGTTTCTATTCTCAAAGTTTCTGTTTCTCACATTATCAAACCTCCTCCTGTTTTCAGGCGATTGACTTCTGTCCGGACTCGGGCTTACCCTTCGTCTATTTTTTACAAAGTTTAAATATAGTTGCTTCATCTCCTCCCAGGGAATGTTGTCATCTGACTTACCCAACTCAGATTTTACCTCTATGGGTTTTTTAATTTCCATTGCATCTACATGTGAGCTAAATCTATCTCGTTGTATTGCTTCTATACGCTTAGCTTTATGAACTAATTCATTTAAATTACCATATTCTACCATAATTAATGCTTTATATAAATATTTTTGTATACCATTCCAAAACTGATCCTCAATTAATTTTGCTGTGTGCTCACCTGCACCAAATGCCTTTTTCGCTAACTCTGTAATTGTATATACATATTCACCAACTGATTCTCTAGTACCTTGATATCTGTTTCTAAATTTTTGAACATTTATCTTTTGTAAATCGCTATCGATTACTATTTCTGCCCTCAGATATCTTACGAGTTGATCAAAATTATTTCCTTTGCATTCTAAGTTATTGTATGCCTGTAACGCATAACCTTTTAAGTATAATGGGATTCTCATTTTTAACTCATCAGGTGTCCAACCACAAGCTTCTGCATACTGAGCGATTTCAGTGAAAAAATCGTCGAACTTTTCAGGCTCTCCTCTATATGGTTCTACTGGTAAAATTTTTATGTAATTATTATTATTATTATTCATCCTATAGACTATTCTACTTCTGAGATTATAAACTATTTCGAGTTGATTATCTATTTTATCTTTTTGAATTATTTAATAATTTTCGAAACTGAATTTATTTATTGATCAATGATATTATTTTTATAAATATATTTTCCAAATATAAAATACTATAACCCTCTGATCTCAATTCCTATCCCCCAAATTGTGAATAACAATAATTGATTTTAAAGTCCCGGTTCGCGGCACCAAATGTTGAGGTCTCGATATTCGGGAACACTCAACTTACTGGTTCTTATATATGTACAAATATATCAAAAGACAAAGTGATTTATGAAACTTTTATTATAAAGAAAAATTTACCAATATGAACTTGTTGCTAGATTACAAAAATCCAAAAATCCTTCAAATATCCGACCGAATATGCTTGTATGTACTGTGTGAATGTTGTGTATTCTCTTGCTGTGTTGCGTGTAGGCTTTTGAACGTTTCTGTTTGTCTGTTCGAGTTTTAGCACTAATAAGGATTAACCTTTTTAGTATGTTAACGCGGTTAAAATTTTGGGCGAAGAAAGTGAATTTTACCTCGCTATTTATATTATTTTTGTGTATATGAATTTAAATTAATATATTTTTTTAAGTGTACTTAACGTATTTATATGCTTAAAGTATTACTTATAATTTAAAATTATTATTATTTAATTATCCAACATATGTTTTTTAACGATCTGAAATTATTTATCTAAAATATGTAAAATTAATTATATATTATTTAATTATTAGAATATCTTTAATTATTAGAATATTAGAATATCCACTTGTTAAATTATTAGAACATAGAATATCCACTTGTTAAATTATTAGAACATATGTTATAATTTGTTAATTCATGTGTTTTATAATTAAATATCTAAAGTGTGGTCTGAAATCCACTTGTTAAATTATTAGAATATCCAAAAAACATATGTTTATAATTTGTTAATTCATGTGTTTTATAATTAATTAAGTTTATTTAATTAGCCCCCATAATATGTTTTATTTACCGAAATTAAATAATAATCAATTCCCGTTATTTGTTGAAACTAAATAATAATTAATTCCCGTATGTTTATATTTTACATGAAACATGAAATACATATAACCCCATAAAATAAATAAGATACACTGCAAAATACCGTAATAATAATTGTCATAAAATAATAGTCCAATAATAATAATTGTCAAAAGCATAACTAATGTACATAAGTCAGTAATCAAATTGTATTGATAATCGTCACTGTTTTGATTTGTCCGGCTTTGCTTATCTGGGCTCCACGTAGATATTGACTCTGAACTTGTTGCTGCCCGTTCTATAGTAGTGGGTCAGTTCAAATTCTTCAATTCTTCTTCCTCTGTCATCCAACAGTAATAACGACTTGCACAAAATACCAAACAATATAAAATAATGGAAATTTTTTATTTTTAGTGCGATTTTTGCAACTGTTTGTCAGCTACAAGTTTGTCTATAAAACTGACACACACACAGACAATTTTCTAATCTTTCATCACACAGGTAGCTTCGACACTGGTTTTTTATTATTTTCATTTGTGAAAATAGCTGTTCACAAATATAAGTACTATCAAGTAGTCTCATAATTTGTTTTGCATTTATAGTAAGTATCGGGAACTTATCAGCACTAAAACATTTTTCATAAAAATCAATTAATTTAGCATGCTGAAAATTATTTCTAAGTTCAGTGTTGCCCTACAAATCGATAAGTTCCATTTGATATTTTTCTGGCACCTCATCAATATTCAAAATAAAAGATGAAGCAAACAGATCAAAATATATTTGATTCTTACGTTAACATTGAAATCGAGAACTGAATTCTTCTATTAAACTTTCTTTTTCTAACGTCGAAAAGTGTAACATGTTATTGCATTCTAAATAATTTTTTAAATATTTTAAGTTTTTTTCAAAAGCTTTAATTTCATCAAATATTTCATTTAAAATTTTTTTTCCTTTAAGCCTAATATTTAAATCATTTAAGATTTGTTTATATCAATGCAAAAGAAAAATCACACATCCAGTTTCTTTCAGTAAACTCTGAAAAATAATATTCTTTTTTATCTAAAAAAAGCTTTATTTCGCTTTTTAAATTATATTCGCGTTGTAGCATATTACCACGACTTAACCAACAAACTTCAGTATTAAAAATAAGATCACCATATTTGCTTTCCAAATCGTTTAAAAAATCTACAAATTGTCTGTGATTTAACAAAATTTATCATCTTAACAACGGGTTGAATAACATTAAACATTTTTATTATTTTTGCACTTAAATTCTTTTGATGAAGAATATAATGATTAACAATTATTTCTCTTCCGGTTTAGATTTTATTTCAGTAAACAATCTTCCAGTCAGACAGACTCTCATACTAAACATGCACCGTCAGTTGTTAGACCTATGATTTTTTCGAATGGTATTCCAAGCTCAACCTTGACATCTTTTAATTATTTATATAAATTCTCTCCTGTTGTAGTACCTTTCATTTGAACAAAATGCACAAATTCTTCAAGATTTTTAAAATTGGAGTCTACACCTCTTACAGAAATGGCCATTTGGGCAGTATCACATAAGGCATCTTTAACGTTTCTTGAATATTTTTTGAAAGCTCATCAATCCTATTTGCAACTGTAAATCTTGACAAACTAAATTTTTTCAATGATTTTAATTTTATCTGGAAAGGCGGTTTCAGCTATAGCTTCCAAATATTCTTTTACGATCTCTGCATCTGAAAAAGGCTTTAGATTTTTTGCCAAAATTTGACTAACAAGAAAGCCAGCTTTAATTATTATCCCCGAAGATGCTGCATTAACTTTAAATATGTTTTGCTGTTGTTGTATGTTTTTTAAAGGTCATTATGTTCATCTTTTTGATTTTGTCCTTTAAAGTTGGAGAACTTTGAGGGATGTTTATTCTCTTAATGTCGTTTAATATTATATTCTTTTAAAACTGACACCTTTTCTAAACATATCAAACACATTGCTTTGTCTTTCAAAATATTAAAAAATATATTCAAGCCTCCATTTTTCATTAACACGTTGACTGCCACCATATATACCTCTAAATGTAGATGTAAACCATAACAAAAAAACCTTAATTATACTTTTATCAAGGTGCCACTGTATATAAATAAACAGTTTAAGTCCACTGCCACAAGAAAAACATGATTATTCAGTAGTATTATGTATGTACCGCCGGCGCTACACGTGGCATATGTATAAAAATGTACTGTGTACTGCGGGCGGAGCATATGGCAGTCAACGTGTTAACACTAGCTATTTTCATCATTAATCTTACTTATATTATGATCAGAGCTCATCATTCTTGGGTATTTAAACAAAAATAAAATAATTTAAATTTATTTATACATGAAATTAATAATAGTATTGAATATTTTACTAAATGGTAAAAACAAAGTAAACTCTTTGAAAATTTAAGATAGTTAAAAAAACAAGCTTTAAAGTATTTACTATGAACCAATTATTAAAAATTACAATTACATTTTATCGGTTAAAAAATAATCACTATGCTTAAATATAAACAAAAAACGGCGGGCCGTGGGTTGCTCACCTCTGCTCTATGTAGTAATAAGTTGTATTTTTCTTTATAGAAAATGATCGATTCAAATTCTACAGCTAAACCTTCCGCTAATAAAATGCAATTATTCGAGGAAATGCGAAAGCTGCATGACCGCTTAAATCAGAAGCAATGGAATCGGGTGGAAGCCTCTTGTCTCAATTTTTAATTTTTTGTCGGAATATTATTTACTTATTTTTTGTTTGTCGAAACTAAACTATTAATCTTTATTCTTTAATTTTTTGAATCATTATTGTTTAATTATTATTTGTCCTATGGATATATTGCAAACCCAATAACCATCCATCTCATAACATTTTACATGGTCATAATTAATAGTTTCTTATTCGTCAATTAAATTGCGTCTTTATTTTTCAAATAATTTAGTATTAACTTTAGTTTTTAAATATTTAAAATTCAAAAATCATAAACCATATGTAATTTATAATTTTCATTTTTAGTACTATTATGATCTTTGTTTTAATATTACAAACAGCTAAAATGGGGTATTCTATGATTTGATTTTATTAAAGTAAAGTTTGGTATTTGCATTGAATTATAAATGTTATTTTTCAGAGTTCATTTATTAATGATAATTTAAAATTTGCAGTTATTTGATTCAATTGATCCCTCAGAATTCGGAAAGGGTAAAATATCTGGTAAATTTTTTAAATTAATCACAATTACGATATTCTATGGATTGATACATTACATTTAGCAATACTTATTAGTAATTTTATTAATAAAATATTATAATTTGAATGTTAACAATATTTGGTAAAAGTAAAAGTTAGTAAATTTCTTGAAATATGATAAAATTTAATGAATTTTTAATGTGTATTTATAAAAACTCATGGACTAGCGTGATGTACAATAAATTATAAAGAATAACCATATATGATTTAATTATAATTTTCTTTACTAGTTCTACCCAACTTCTATAAAAACCAAATTGAAAAAACAGTTTAAAATTTTTAACTGTTTAATTTAATAAAATCACAAAAATTCTCATTTCGGTAAAATATTATTACATATATGTTCTATATAAAATAAAATATTTCTAAATAGTAGTACTTCTCAGTTTGTATGATATTCACATTTTGTTATACTGTCATAAATTTTTCCTATTGCTCAGTCTCTTCTCTCAATATCTATCAAACTTATTAAAAATATTGTTTAAAAATAACGAAAGCACATTTTTGTGGTAATGTTGATAAAATGCCCCCTCACCTGGACTTTACAAGTGATCCCATATGTTTGCTTTTAAAATACTTCATCTTTCATCATAAATAGAAGTTTTGATTAATTTAATAAAGTCTTTTTTCTTGTAAATGTTCTTTTAGTTAACATAAAATTGAAATTCTTAAAAAATTAGAATTATTTAAGTCAAACTACTAAACGATACATCGTCTTGGCTAGACATAAAACACGTAACAACTTTTGGTACATCTTCTGTCACGTCTTCATCATCTTCCTTTCTCCATTCACAGCTTCCTATAAAATGACATCTTCCCAATTAGGCGGCTACTCCTCGTTTGCAACGGAATCAACGTCAATGTCGATGAACTCTTCTTCATTCAATGCGATTAGTAAGTTTAACTGAGCAGCTGAAACATCCTTCACATTTTCACAGTGTTTTATCCTCATATTGTTGGAAAAGTGATCGTAAAATTTACTTAAATAATTTAAATATTAGGCTTAAAGGAAAAGAAAAATTTATTAATGAGATATTTGAAAAAAAGCTTAAAATATTTAAAAATAATTTAGAATGCAATAACATGTTACACTTTTCGACGTTAGAAAAAGAAAGTTTAATAGAAGAATTCAGTTCTCGATTTCAATGTTTACTTAAGAATCAAATATATTTTGATCTGTTTGCTTCATCTTTTATTTTGAATATTGATGAGGTGACAGAAAAATATCAAATGGAACTTATCGATTTGTAGGGCAACACTGAACTTAGAAATAATTTTCAGCATGCTAAATTAATTGATTTTTATGAAAAATGTTTTAGTGCTGATAAGTTCCCGATACTTACTATAAATGCAAAACAAATTATGAGACTACTTGATAGTACTTATATTTGTGAACAGCTATTTTCACAAATGAAAATAATAAAAAACCAGTGTCGAAGCTACCTGTGTGATGAAAGATTAGAAAATTGTCTGTGTGTGTGTCAGTTTTATAGACAAACTTGTAGCTGACAAACAGTTGCAAAAATCGCACTAAAAATAAAAAATTTCCATTATTTTATATTGTTGGGTATTTTGTGCAAGTCGTTATTACTGTCTGACTCCTTTGTGTTCTTTTCAAAATAAATAAACGACCCAACAAAAAAGCTTTATTTAAGACTGATACAGTTACACTTTAGTTACACATTTTATTAATTCAACCACACTTGATACAACACTTTTTGGTCTGCACTTTTCAATACAACTACAAATCTCACATTAGGGGTGGATCTTCCAACGGGAGATGTCCCTTTCTGGTATGTTCGATTTAAATTATTCAATTGCTACTAACTTTAATGTTTTCTTTGTCGCTCTCGCTAAACTTCTTGTATTTTTTTCTTCGACCAACTGGAAATTCTGTATTCTTGCCGGTCGCTTTTATACCCATTTTGTAATTGATTTTACTTTGTCAAATTAGTCTGGATATAACTTCCCCCGGGCATTCTCTTGTAGCTCTAATTCGCTTTGAGGAAATGTCCGTCTCCTTTGACGGCTCGCTCCAATTTAATTTCAATCGGCTAATTTAATTGCCTTTCCTAATTTGATTGATAATTCAGGTTCACTTAAATCACTCGGGGTTTCGATTGTCTCGGGTTCTCCATTAGTTAATTAATTTTTGTTTTAGTAATTTATTCCTTCTAGGGACCCCCCATTGATTTTATTTTATTATAGATGAACTCGTCTCATTATTTAGAAACCGCCCATACCAGTTTCCCCATGATAATTTAAATTTTTTGATTTTTAATTAATATTTTGTACTTTAAATTTTTATTGTGAATTTGGAAGGAAACCCGTGTGATATCGCTCGAAACACGTCCCAACATCTGCATGTGCTTGACATGAACTGGGCATTTGAAATGTCTCAAAGCAAAGTTGGTTTTGTCGATGCCAGTTTTACCAAGAAAAATATGGCTACGAAGATCGTTGATATTAATTGTATCGATAACAAAATCCATAAAATTGGGAGTCGTAGGTTTCCCGTACTCATTAAGAAGACTTTCAACAATGACCTTTCGCTTTTTTAAATAATGAAAAGGTTCTTTATCCTTCAAAATTTGGATCGCCTCAGAGTATGAATCACAATTTAAACTAGCTTTAAAGTTATTTTCAAAAAAACGCCTACTCTGCTCGCCATATGATAAAGATAATCTGTCCGACTGCCGAGTCTCTGGTTTCGTTGCATATGCATTAGGGTGGAGCTTATTTTTTAACTTTTGAAATATGATCTTCTTACCCTCTAATTTTGTTCCTATTTATGAAATAATAATTCAGACAACATATGAGCACAATTGAACAATATTTAGAGGTAGCTCAATGACGGTGAAGTTTCCAGCACTCTGGTCGTCAGACTCCGACGGGTCCATAATTGTATTCTTTCAGTGTAAAATATATTTCACAAGCCGTGTGGTTACTGGTTAGGGGGCTTTAATCATTTTTAATCATTACAATCAATAATAGCTGGAATTGTTCATTCAAACAAAATAAAACTAAACTTATGATATTACGTAATTATCATTATTATCATAAAATTTTTGCATTAGCTTAGTGTTTTTTAATTTCTAATAAAGTAACTAACTTTTGCCCTTGATGCATGTAGGTTTGCTTACTTATTCACAGGTTAGAGGCAGTGCAATAGACTACCAAAGCTGACAGCCATTTTGCTAACTTAAGCAGAAGAAATACAATTTTTGTTTCTATTTATTATTAATGATTGAAATAGTGATAAATTTGTAAATGTGATTATTTTTTCATCAACACTACACTACAGCAAACCAGGTATTTGAAATTATTTTTAAATTTATACAATGTAGTATCACATGTTACAGGTTTATGGTTTATCTTAAAGTTTCAAATATGTGTAATTTGTGTGTGTATGTGTTTGATTGTGTAATGTGTATGACCTTATTTGACAATCTGTGTATTGCAGTGTGGAGGTTGACTGGTTGAGTCCAAATATTTTTAGAATTGTTGCAGCAGTATGGCAATTCAGAATGTTTGCTTGATTGAGGCATATTGCTCTACTTTATTAATACAATTATTGTTGAGTTAACACTGCTAAATAACTGTTTTTAATGTTTCATGTTTAAAATGGTAAAATTCGTGATTCCAAATGCCAAATGATAAAAATACCTTTTCTAATTTTTTTCAGACTAATTGAGCTGATAAAAAATGTCATCTATGGCACAAGCAACAAGATCTCAGAACCAGCTGTATCTTCTTGGGGACTCTGTGACTGTATTAACCGGCAGCAAGTTGCCGTCATTGCGTTGTGTGTGTGTTTGCAGTACGCATCTACCTGAAAGCCTGGATCTCTGCACCTCAAGCATCCGGTGCTCCTTACAATGACTTTCTGCTGCTCAAGTCTCTGCTTGAATACTCGTCTATCCATTCTGCAATCTCAAAGCAAACATCACATAAGTTTTCCAATCATTTGTGGTACCTGTCACAGGAACTTGTTAGCTTGGCTTTCTTCGACGATCGCGTTAATTCGTCAACAAAGAGACTGATGGTGAGTGCAATGCAGAGCGAAGAAGAGCAAGATAAGGACCATTCAAAGAGAATTACAGTTGCTCTCGATTCCTTTAAGACCAAGAACTTGGAAGATTTTGTCACAGCTAAGTCAATGACCCTGCTCCGAATGCTGGAACTTCCACATGGATTCCTCGCGGTTGATCCTGATTTGTGGGAGGACAGAGATGATTTCAGGCAAGCAAAGGAAACAGTCAAGTCACTGAAAGTAGTAAATGATCATTCCGAACGTGGAGTTGCCTTAATTCAGGAACACAGCGGCTTGTTAACTCACGATGAATCACAGTTACAATTCCTCCTGCAAGTTGTCGAGGATCATCGTCGAATGTACAGCAGGAAACAAACTATGTCTGGAGTACCACATAAACAATAAATTTGGAAATTGTTGAACTGACACCCTGAACTCTTCCCAAAACTGAACTGAGATTGCAATCTAATTGTGTTGAAAAATTTATACTGATTTGTTACAAATAAATTGAGAATTTATGTAATTTTCATAATTTTGGTAAATTTGAAGCACTTGAGCTACCCCTAAACACAATAATTTATTATTCAAACTTTTTATGTAGTGTTTCTATATTATAAGGAACAGATTAGGAGGGTAAGACTTTCAAAAATACTTTTTTTAATTTTTTTTTAATTTTTAAGCTCCACCCTAATATGCATATACTGTGGCACGATCAGAAGCCGGATGCCCTTTAACAAAGGGTATTTTGAATTGGCTGCGGACAGCGGAGATTGTATAATTCCGCATAGTCTCGAGCATACACTGGAGATGCCTATAACCGCCTTCGCCAATTTCCTCCTGACCAACAAAGTACTTTGTAATCTTAGGATCGGCCCATAGTCCTCGCAAAGTTTCATCATGTTGCAGGAAATACTGGATTGCAATATTAAAGCTCCATATTTTTTTTATAAGTAAAATTTATGAAAATGCTCAAATCTGAGGAAGTGGAATAAAGTGAAAAGTTATCGAAATTGAAGCTGGAAAACGAGAGAGGGGTAGATTACTGGATGGTGAAGAAAACAGTGAGCAAGAAATTGTTAGAAAATGTTTAGAAAGGGTCGTAAAACAGACAAATAAGGGAAAACGTAAAATATTAATTAATTAGTTAATTGGCTAATGGGAAGCCCGAGCCAATGGAGAACCTGAGTGATTAAGAAAACCCGAACACGACAATTTGGAAGGGTAAACAAGCTAGGAATTCAGAGAGCAATTATCCAAACAGCCGGATAAACGAGGGTAAACAAAAGAAGGGGAATTACGAAGAGGGTCAACAGAAAAAGCCAATTAGGGAATGATAACCAAAGAAGTCAAAACCAATTAAGTCAAGAATGGGCAATTACAAAAATTATTATATTTCCTTTCAAATCGTCAATAATATCATCATCGGTTATCATACATTTAATTCTAGCATAAGTTGAATCCGCCTGCCCAATTATTAATTCAATTTCCTCTAATAAAGTTGCGTAGATAATTTGACGATATAGTCATGTAATTGTAATGTCTAACACAAAGCCAAATTAAACTCTCAGTTCCGAATAAAATCTTTTTTTTGGCAACAATATCCAAGATAATTTTTGGTAACAATTTTCTTTGCCAGTTAAAATGTAAAAATTTTAAGAAATAGCTGAAGCTCAATAAATGCCAAATTCTTAAAGTCTATTTATACCTAAAATATTGTTAGTAAATAAATAATTAAAGATAAATTACCATCGTCAAAATTTCAGAGCCAATTGATGTAAACAAATATACGTTGGGAGTTGTGCTTATTAATTTTTGGTGATTTATGGAAGTCGTAGGTAATTTAATCCCCTTTACATTAACTGTTTCCTTACTGCCTAAAAGACTATAACATTTCGGGTGTAAGAAAACCTATTCTGAATATCCTAATCCCTTGGTAATAAAATATCTAACTTGAGATTTTTAATCTCTAGAAAGAAACTGTCGGTATCACCTGCTAAAATATTTATTATGCAATTAAATTGGTGCCAAATCAATATATTGGAGCTGGTACATCCGCTGTTTAGTCAGATCTAGTACTGTTTGACCTATGTAACTAGGTCTGTCTAAGCATATAGAGTCCTTCTATAAATAAGGGCTATCAGATCACCGTCAATTCTTATTGCTTTTTGAAAGTCGGTTTTGAGGCGTATACTATCATTTCAGATGAATTACATAACCTCAAATTCATTCGTTTCTTGAGGTTCTCTACGGATTTACCGTACAGGTTATTATTATACAATTTAAACAAGTCCCTACATATTTCACTAGTATATTGAGATCTTAAAGTTGTGTTGGTGTCTATATACGATTTAGATATAGGTGCTTTATTAAATTTTATACATCTATGAATATATACAACAATGGCACCTAATTCTATGTACAATTTGAGAAGCCTCCAATTAAGAACCTAGTTCCTCTTCGGCCAATGCGTAAGCATAAGCCTCTCAACTTTTGAATTAGGTAGGCACAACTTTTCCGGCACAAGCGGAAAACACATTCCGTAATATCGATATCAACTCCAAAAAACCGAAATCGATACCATTAACAACTCGCTAAATCCATCCACATTCAAAAAATCGATAAAAATCTAAATCAAAAAAATTACAAAAATTACTTAATAAAATTGCCATACCTCTTGCTCGCGTCTGTGTGCGCACACAAGCCAAAAAAAAGAAAAGAAAAGCGCACACAAACGCGAGATAAACTAAAAACCCAACACAAAAATGACATTGCTCGCGTCTGTGTGCGCACACAAACCCATCACACAATACAACGCGCACACAGACGCGCATTGAGCTCATAATTTACCAGTACCCTTATGGAAGGATTATTATTAATAATTTCAGCATTTTGAGCATTATTAATAATAATAATATTAATAATAACAACAAAAAATTGTTATAACGGGATGGGGGAGGGTGGTCTAGCGGTGCCCAATCCATTTACTTGTAATAATTATATATGACGCTTTTTTGACTAAACAATATTTTATAGTTTTATTTCATTTCTATAAAAAAATAAAACCGATGCGAAAATATATAAAATCACTAAAGAACTTGTTACCATAGTTGTTTTTGCAAACTGCGAAGATTTCGATATATTACCAATATTGTTAATTTGAAAATCTACATCCCCAAGAGCTTTAACGAATTGCTGCTTCTCGTGGTTGGGTTGTGCAGTTTAAAGTTTAATACAAGAATTCAGATAACCTTATGGTTAAGAAATTCTTCTGATTTTTTGACAAAGCTGATATTGCTTGTTCAAAATTGTTATATTTTCTAATTTCTGTTATTTATATACGGAATTTTCTTGGTAGCAGCTCTTAAGAATTCTCATTTAATTTCTATTGAATAGTATTATTGCCACTTCAGTTGTCGCTTATTTCCAATGAACGCTATTAACCCTTATTGATTTTATAGCGGAAATTATTGTCTTTTGTAAGTAGCTTGTAATCAATATTGATTCAGCTCAAAACAAAATTTGTCTAATTTTTTTGAGTAACAGTTCACATATTTATATTAATAAATTTCCTAACTTATTTAATTATAGTAATTATTACTATTATATATTACTATTTATATATTTATTTATAAATTACTTATTTTAGTATTTTTTATTTATTTTTATTATAATTATAACCCTAGCCAATATATGGCTATCAAAATTGCTCCCTGAGCGAGTCCAACCCAACACAAACACATACACACATATATATTTTAATGAGACAAAGCAAGTAATTTGTGGTGAGCTGTTAGACGGTCTTATGTGCATAATAAAATTTTCTGATTATGATTGTAAGAAGTCGAAAATATTGATTTGCATATTAGTTCAAATCACTGCCATCTTGATGATTACATCAATAAAACACCAAACCACACACTGAATCCGATATTTGAAACTGATAAAAATATGACGGTTGATTAGAATCCTGTCACATAATTATAAAATTTAAGTCAACGAAATCGATTACGAAAATTGCGATATATCGGAATGAAGAAAATAATTTCCGATATTTAACTAATCATCACATCCGACTATCTGAGAAACTGAGTGGTGTTAAACTTTCCAATACTTGTGTTGAGGTCTCGTTATTCGAAAACCCCAACTTTACTGGTTCTTATATATATATATTTACTCAATATGAAAAGACAAAGTTGTTTTTTGAATATTTATTTTAAAATGAAAATTTACCAAATAAAATCTCAACAATTTTCTAAATATTCGAATACCAATGCTCAATACAATTAGTGCGTGGAAATTGTCTGTGTGCGTGTTGTGTGATTCGTGTTATGTTGCTTGCGATTTGCTAGACGTTTTTGTTGTGCCTGTTTTATTTTGTAATCTAATAAGGATTTACCTTTTTAGATTGTAAAAAGTGGTTTAACTTTTGGGCAAATAATAATGATTTTAAGTCGCTATTATACTTTTTCTGTGTTTCCCTCTTTCTATTAAATTTAAATTAATATATTTTGTAATTGTATTTAAGTACTGTACAAAAATATGTTAATTATTATTATTATGTTAAGAAAAAATGTGTCATAAATCCTTAATTATTGTTATTTTGTAATATTGCAAAAAATTAATTATTATTAGAAAATGTATAATTATTTTCAAGTATGCGTTTTGTTATTTTGTAATACTGTAAACTTATTATTTTTTTCTTTAAGCATTAAAATGTTTTTTTTATAATTCTTCAAGTATGTGTTATTGCAATCATTATTACTATTCTTAATTTGTTGTTTTTTCAGACATCTGTTTTTCAATATGTCAATTTATGATTAATAAATAATCCCATATAATAATAACTAATTGATTCCCAATATATTTTTTATTAAAATGTATACACATAAAAATAAAAATACACCCCAATACTAAAGGATAAATCAAAATAAATAAGCTACCAAGATTAAATAAGTCAAATTAAGTCATTAAATGAACAGAACACCAATATAGTCATTATAATGGTTAATCTTCTGACATTATTCTTTGGATTGGATTGGTTTAGATTGTGGACACTGATATTCAGGCCTGCTCTATAATAGTTCGTGAGTTTGAACTCTGTAATTGCTCGACCCCTGTCATCCAACAGTTGATCATGACGACAAAGGAAATATTTCCACTAAAATCCTTCCGTAAGATCCTGAACCAAAAATCAATCACAAAAAAACAGCAATCTCAAACAGACAGGTTCATTAAAGAAATATTTTTGTAAAAATATTACTCCACACATAAATCAATTTCGAATAATAACATTTTCCTCTAAAATTTCAAACTATCAATATTAGATTGCTTGCAATTTTCAAACAGTTTCTGTCAGATCTTGCACTTTATTAAAGTTCATTCGAATTTAACTCTAGCGGACTACATAACTCATATTCAGTTATGACCCATTTACTTATAGAGTCGGTGCATATAAATAATTTATATTCTATATTATATAAGTTATAAATATTTAAACTGTAAAACATCTAATAATCCCTCATCTTCTATTAATTTAAAAAAAATGAAAATTGAAAAAAATAAGAATGGATTTATAATTAATGGATTATAATGGATTTATAATGTTTATATGATTTTTAGATTATATTCAGTATTAAACCAAAACATCAATAAACATATTAAATTTATTTTACATCTCAGATTTTCGATATACTAAATCAATTCTATTGACAAAAATTGTTAAATTTCATTTTTTGGAAAAACCTAATAATTCCTCATTTCTATTCTTTTGAAAAAGTAATAAATATTGCTCCAGGGGAATTATTAACAGCTTTACAGTATATAATAAACCTGAAATTATATAACAAATGAATCTGTTTATTAAATTGACCTTTAAATAATTATGTTGGCGTCCTAGGGGAGTTACCTATCCTGACTCAGAAAAAAGACTAACTTTCGGATGATGTTTTCGCTAGGGGTGAAGTTCTGTTGCTGGGTAACACCTAGAAAACCAAACACGACTATTTAAAGGTACCCACTGTATACACGCGGATGTGAAACGCGTTGGTACTGTATATAGCGGCGGAAAGCTCGAGTAAAGATAAGAGCTGATTTAATCCGACTGCTCGTGTCGCACCTTCCTCAACAAACAGGACTGCAGAAAGAAGGGTTTACGTCTACGGTAATTGCAGGCACTTTGTACAAATAAACTAAGGGTACTTGGGAAGGAGTAAGAGAAGGATTTGGATTTACGATAAACTAAATACGAGTAGAAACAGTACACTCTTTAATTCATTAAAAAGATAAAGAACTAAACATTTATTCGATTAAGGTTACACTCTAATGTCATTACATATCATCTAGATAAAAGTTGGAGTCATCCAGGTCTGCATTATGTATATATGGCACTGAGGGTTGCTGAGAGGCAGTCGTCAAAGGTGGTGGAGGAGCCAGGTCGGCTAGCCTAGCTTTGGCTCGTTGACGGCGCATTCAAGGAACCGGTATCGGCTGTGCAGAGAGAAGTTGTATTGAATTAGTACCGACGAGTTCAAATCTTAGGGTAGATGGTGCCTGGGGATGATGTTCAATTCCCATAATGCGTTACATTGGGGGACTTGAGCTTCCAGCTCTTTTGTGTTGTAAGAATGACTAATTGCTGAACTCGGCTCTCTGTTACAATTTCGTCACGAGCCTTTCCCATCCTGAAGATTTGTTGATGTAAAGTGTGGGCCTTCTCGGGGCGAGCTAAGTGACTTCCACCCGATTCAACTGCTTCTGACTTAAGCGGCCGCGCATTTCCTCGATTAATTACAGTTTCTTAGCGGAAGATTTAGTTGTAGAATTTGAATCGTTCATTTTCTAGAAAGGAAAATACAAAATATTACTATATAAGGTTAGCGATGACTGATTCAAACCCATAAAGTCACCAAAAGACGGTTAATATTATTACGGACATTCCTTCCGGGGTGATTATTCATTTAATTGAAAGAGAAAAAAATGAAATTGAAGTTGTGTTTGTCATTAGCTTTTCTAATTTGGCGTTAATTGCATATATTTCTCGAACCAGTAAGTTGTCTAGAACTTATTCGTCTAATGATGATCTCATGACTACACAAAAAAAAGGGTGATATCAATTTTTGTTAAAGTTTCCTAAATCAATTTTTATCCTGATGAGTTCTTTGGGCTTATCTGTACTATGCATTAATCCTATTCGCATAGGTCTGTATTTTCTAGTGTGAAGCTTTCCTATAAATTATCGATTATGATCGATTCATGAAAAAAACTTGTGAATTATCTAAATGTAGTCTTTTCGTCCAAAAATCTCTATTTCCTAACTCGTGTGCTATCTGCAATGTACTGATCTATCGTCACTCTGACTCTGTAAAATGTTGAAAATTGGATTACCTTACCAAGTCCGTTGAGACAGATTATTCCTTTGTCTACCACTCACTAGAACGGAAATTTTCTAGAGGGGTTATAAATGGGGTTTCCTCCGCCTGATCGACCTGTCGGTCATCCAAGTTTTCTACCTCATGTTATAGAATAGATGGTACTCTTCTTCTGTATTGTGTGCGTCTAATCAAGGAGTGTTTTTTGTAATGGGTATTTTGTGTTGGTGTGCATTGGCCTAGTTTCCGTAATTTGTTGCTTGATATGTATGTAATGTAGGGGTGCCCACTAACTTTCCTATGAGAGCTACATTCACATCTGAAATATGTTTGTGATCTACTTTTTAGTACTTACATAATATTTATTTACAATGCAATAAATTCATCACAATAAAACAAATATATGTCAAAATATAAAAATTAAATAACTTTATTTTAAAAAATGTAAATAACTTTAAAAAGTTATGAAATCAAATTTAATGAAAATTAATTTTTCGAGTAATCAGATATAGAATTTTTTGATGTTAATGCTCTACATTGGATTGAATCCACTAGATTTTTGTAGTTTTGGATATAAGTGCTAAGACAACTTATTAGGCTGGATTCCAAATGGTCATCTGTTAATGCTATTCGGTATTTTCACTTTATAATTTTCATATGTGAAAAAGCAGACTCACATTAATAAGTTGAATCAAAAAATGCAACTAAATTTCCGAAGCATTTTATTAAGTTTGAATATTTATCCTCTGATATATATCTCCATACATTCGAATAAAAGTTATAAACTGCGAAATATCAGACACGTCAGTTGATTCGACTGCTTACAATGAAAGTGCGGTACAATTTTCTATGTCTATCATTAACTGCTTTTTTAAATTGGAACTTATTTCCCCGACTCTTGGGTAACTGTATTACGTTTGTATTCCACTATTTACGACTATATCGCATGGTGCATGCCATTTTACCTGGTTTTCTAAATTTAGATAAAATTTAACAATTTTCAATATAATATTCTAAAATAAAATAAATTTTAAATTATCTGCAATCACTCTTTCGTTTTTTATAAATGAATTCTTAACATATAATATACAACAACATAAATCAAAATAATTTTTAAAGTCGTGTGATATCTAAATTTTGATTCGATAATAATATCCGTTTGCCAAACTTTTATCATGGTTATTGCTGTCTTATATAAATTTAGTTATTCAGGTTGTTCGATTAAGAATAACTAACCAATTTGCTTTTATTTGTTTTTTTTGTCAGTTTGAAATATACGAAATTCTACTTAATGGACAATTGCTTCCTATTTTAGGTCTTATTTTTATTTTCTTGTTTAGGAATTTGTTACCTTCTAAAAAGTTGTGGTGGAGTTCAATTAAAAATTTATTTTAAATTTTAATTCAGATTACACAAAATAGGAAGTTCTAATTTAATTTTAGAAAAAGTAATTATTCAAAATTTGATTTTCAAAACGAACAAATAGTATTGTTTTGCAAACTCTAATCGGAGAAGGTGCTTCGAAATCAGCACGACTAGCTCTAGCTCGTGCATACTCTAACGAGGATCAAACATATGTGATGCTGAAATTACATAACAGCATATTGTTGTGGTTGATATAGGAAGGTACAAAAATAAAATCAGTTTAAAATCAATAAAAATCAAAAATAATAAAGTACAGAATTGTTGGGCTAAAATAAATAAGTTCTCAACCAACTCTCAAATCTAATGTTATCTTATTTTATAAATTTTGTCTGAGTATAGAATTTCCTACCTTAGTATTTAGGGATTTCCATGTTGAGGAATTAATCAGGAAAAAATTTAATAAAATCGAAATTAAGAAAATAATAATTAAATAGAAACAAATAATTAATGAACATACATGAAATAAATTTGTAGCATATAATTTAACAACTTTTGGTGAAAAGGTTTTTGACATGAAATCAGAACAAACCGATGTGGCAAAACAAGTGAAATAATTGTTGCAATTTTTGATAGAAGTGACAAAGGAGATCCCCTCAACCTTTAATTAGTTTTATTTTATTTCCATTTAAACTGTTCCCATCGGGCACATAGCAGCACTTTTTCACACTCGCAAAGGAAGGAGCATGGTTAATTTTACATTTTTAAATGTTTACACATAAAATTCAAAATAAAAACAAATATCACCATTGATCAACCAAGGCTGTATCATCTGCGCCATTGTTCTCTTTCCTGGTGCGTAGCCCCCTGAAGGGAAACACGCTCTACTACCAACTTTAATTATAAAAGAAGAAAAAGCTAAAGGGGATATGATATTGACACCAAGGTGTCAAGGGGGTGGAGGTGAATCATGAGGTGAAGTGTCGCGTCTGTGTGCTTTTGTTGCTCGGAAATTGGATTTATTTTGTGTGCGCACACAGACGTGGACAATTGGTTATTCGAGTTGTTATTATCGAATTTTGGAGTTTTTCGGTTTTGGATTTTATGTCAATTTATTGGAAGTTTTTGTTTAAAGAGGCAAATTTTTGAAAAGTTTTTGTATTATGATTGATGAATTGACTAAAAAGATCATGAAAATGGAATTGAATTTAAAAAATACAAAATCAAAAATCCTTAGAAAATATGAATGAAACAAAAACAAAATCGATAACACCAGTTAAAAATAATCTATAAAATTCGTTTCACTTAAGTACCAGTCTTGGAAATATAACTTGGAAAAAACCAGTGAGTGACAAGAATTTGAAAACGACTACATAATGAAGCAGATGAGAAATGAAATTCACACAACTCAGCAAAAGCTTCTATCTCACACAATCAATATTAAAAAGTGAAAATAACTTGACTAATTGCAGTCAAATGGTATTTAATTCTCAACTCATCTCAACACATATTGGTAAATAAAAATAAAATAAGAAAATGGGGCTAATCAATGCGATAAAAGTACTTAAATGTCTTATTAAAAAAATTAAGCTAAAAACTAATATCTTTATTAATAATTATTTGAATAAATTATTATTATTATTGAAACAAAATTATTATTAAAATTACTATTTTTAATTATTATTAGTGTTTTTATCATGTTTATTATGTTGGCGTTTCGAGGGTTAATGATCCTGACTCAGATGAAGAGCGTAGACAAAAAAGATATGGTCGTGGGAAATGTAAATAAAACCTCACGAATGTCGAGCATGAGTGTTGTATCAACAACCTGCATGTCCAGGAGGTTTAGTGACGCTGTGAACATAGGCGGAATATGTACTAAAATTTCTGGACGACCGATAGAGAGGTTTTATGTCATATGTGATTATTAGAAATAGTGAAGTCAGAGTTACAGTTGATTGGATTCCTTGGAACCGGAAGGTGTGATTATGTAGATAGGTAAAAAGAATCACAAAATAACTAATAAAACCGAAAAACTACATTAAATCATCAGTGCGTAAAAAATACGTATATAATCATTTATTTGCACAACCGATTGTGACAAATTATTCCCACTGAACCTTCGAATTCAAAGTGAAATAATAAACAAGAATTTTACAACCTAAAACCATAATAATGTAGAAATTCAATTAAAGAAAGTAGGATCATAATAGCGGAATAATAACAAAGCTTGGATCAGATTGTTGCCCAGCTCATAAATCATAAATTCCGAATTAATTTCCATTATTTAACCATAAGGGAAATGAAATCCCAACGAGAGAACATAAATATTAGCAAGGTGGTAATCTTCTTTATCATTGATTAGAGCAAACTGAAATCCAAAAAGGGAAGCCATAAATAAGGACTCATTTCCTCGGCTCTGTGTATAAATATAAAACATTATCTGTGTATTATCTGTGTATAAAACATAAATCCACGAATTCCTGATAGATACAAGTGAGTAGCCGATGCCAAACTTGTCATAATTTCCTCATCAATGTTCTTCTGGGAGTGAATCATGGTGACAGACCATACCGAACCCGAAAACTCGGTCTAAGTGAGGATGAGGTGTGGACCTAGGGTTCAACTTCTCTAAAACTTGTTTGAGAATATCAGATGACATGTCTTGAATTCTTGAGTGAATTACATCATTTGATAGTGGAATTTTTTCAACTGCATTGTATGACTGTTTGCCACAAAACAACTCAACCATTTCCAAAGCACATGGCTTTATAAGTGTTTCACCAATTGTGTGTGGTTTTTTGTTTTTCGCGATTAAATAGGATGCCTCCAGAGCTGGTTTTTGAGTTTGTGCAAAACCTAATGGCGGTAGATTTCCCGAAGTCATAACTCATCTTTAACATTTTCCAGTATCTTTTGTAAATGTTCCCGTAAATTTGCAGGCTTCAGACTTTGATTGCATAGCACTTTTCCACATAAAAAACATTGAGGTTTCCGAGTTCCGTCACGATCAGTAGTGAAAGTAAATCCATATTCAACGTAGCTATCGATAAATTTTCTCTTTGTTGGACATGCCAATTTTTATAATTTTATACCAAATATGCAGTACACTACTTTTACTTACCAAATATAATTGTGCAAGAACAATTGACAGAATTAAATAACACCCTCAAGTTAAAAAAAATTTCCACTAAATTAAACTTTATTATAGCAACAATTAAAACTTCGAATTAATGCAAAAACAGAATAGTATCATAGCAACGAGTAAATATTTACAAAAAGGTGTCTACTGAGACTTAAATTTTTTAACATAAAAATTCAAATGTTAGAATTTTGATGCTACAAAACAGTAAAGAAATGTTACTTATTATTTTAGTTACAATATCAAGATAACATAAAAATTTTTTTTACGATTTTTTGGAAATAGTGCAGCGGACCACTTGGAACCCGTTCGCGGACTCCCTGGGGGTGCATGGAACCCCGGTTATGAACCACTGATTTAAAGTATCTCAACGTTAGCGGGTTGATGGTAACATCAGCAGCTATCTTTTTCTTGTGGAAATATGGATAGGGTTCTAAATTAACAGTTATATTACCATAACTACATGAAACTTTATGACATATTCACTTTTGCTGCAGTATCTTGGATATAATTGACCTAAAATGTTTTTAGTAGATATTATTGTAATAAATAAACTCAAATTTATTGGTGGCATATTTCTTCAGTTAAAAGATTAAACTAATTATATGAAAGAATATTTCTTTAAAATTAATAGGTAACCAATTATTGTTAGTGAGCAAGTAAATTACTGTAAATAAATTGTTAATATCATTATTCATATATGCACCCTATCAAAAAAAAATTTACAAATGACTAATATGAATGGTAATGGATCATTATTTAAAATAAATTAACTTTTTAAAGATTTAAATAGTATAGATCATTTAAACAACAGGCCATTTAATACGACTGATTAGATTTATGCGGATCATGTCACACTAAAAAAACAGAACAAACAATCTTCATATATATGTTTTTCAGTTAACCTTGATCTATAATCTGATTTATTTAATTTCATGCTTGAATGCAATTATTCTCATAAGAACTTGCCCTGATGACGTACTTCCTCAAATGAAAAAATTGAAATTTGAATGTTTACTTTCGAAATGCCATTTGAAATTATAATTTTTTTCAACACTGACTGTTTAAACTTGACGAACATCAGATCAGAACCATGATTAAATTTAATAAAGATGACAACAATTTTATTAAAATCTAACCAGACCGCGCACACAGACGCGGTAGAAAAACCACCAAACTAACTGCCGGTCAGAGGCAATCCCCCTCTGACTGGTCGAAACACTGACCGTTAAACATTATGCTACCTTTATTCTAAATAAAACAAAATTTGAAATGTTTTTTTCCATTCTAATTTTCACTTTTTAAGTGATTTTCCAAATGACATACTCAGAGTGGAGTAAATATGGTAAATACAAAATATGGTAAATAAAAAATGTTTTAAAAGGTAAATAAAACAATAATATAATCAAATAAAACATTACAAATATTTTAAGAATGTTTGCATGATTTATGTTATTGTTTAATAATCAAACAAATTAAACTTCAATATGTTTTATATATAATAATATTTTATCAATTTTATTTTAAACTAGTATATACAAAGCTCGTCGAATGATTGTCGTATTTTTTGTGCCTGTTTCAGTCCCACATATTATTATTATATTTATAAAATAGTAACTAATATATATATATATATATATATATATATATATATATATATATATATATATATATATATATATATATATATATATATATATATATATATATATATATATATATATATATATATATATATATGATGGGTTACAGGTAATCACACATTTAACCTTATCGTGGGGTTTTCAGCGTAACCCATGAGACAATGACGTGTTTTACCACTTGATACGCACTGAGCGATAAACGTTGGTAATGTATCAAGGGTTTAAGTACCAGCAAGAAGTGAGCATGCATTCGCATACTATAATTGTCCGTTGCTTACCTGTGTCCACGGACTGCCGATAGAAGGTCTATGTCCGATTTTTATTGGTCCCTGTCGTTAGATTGCGTTCCCAAATTCCATCATGTCTTTTCAAACATATTCAGTCATCATTCTTTATATAGTACATACTAACTTTAGTTTTAACTCAAACACAGATTGTATTTATTTAAATAGAGACACCCGTTGTAGGTACAATTATCTCTGGTTTTCTCAACTTATGAATTCCTTCTCTGTTGAGGTCGGCATTTTGGCCAGATGGACCCGTTTGAATATTGCTCCGGCGTACTCTCGTCTTCGGCTTTAAATTTTAAATTTTCAAATGTGAAAAATGGGTATTTAATTTTAAATTTTTCAAGAGTTATTCCACAATTAAAGTTTTTATCTAAATAATCAAGATTTCTAACAATACTTTGCATATTTGTAGCACAGTAATTACCACTTTCAAAATCTTGAGTATATGTTTCTATAGTCAGTATTTTTAGACAAAGTTAATCATGTAACATCAAAGTTTTTGAAAATTGCGCTTATTGCATTACATTTTCAGCTTTCTGATTTTCCTTATAACCCATTATCCAACTTTTACCTGACTTAAAATATATCGGGTATATCAGATAAATATGACGATAGATTTATTTTAAAATAAATATGTATACTAAATATATAATATTATACATCAAATAGAATTTGTATGATTGCAGTATGTCGACATCGTTTATAATGTCAAAATATATGATCGATTTGTTGCGGTTATAATATACCGTGTTTCTTCGAAAGATAAACATGTTTTGTAATCATTTTTCTCAGAAAAATCCTCAAAAAATCGTGTTTGGTCTTTTTTTCGTAAAGGTCTAATACTTTTAAAATTGAAAAAATTATTAATAAGCATTAAAAAAATTCTATAATACAAAAATTTAAGCCTTATGGTCGCAGTTAGTAATACTGAAGTAATTGCACATGAAGTGCGTTAAGGGTTTTATTTACCGGGATTTTATTTATTGAGTTCATCAAACAATTATTTGAAAATTCACTTTGAGCAAAATAGGCGAAATATCTTAGTCATGGGCAATGTAGCCTTTCATCATCGAAATGATATAGTTACATTACTTAATGATTTAAATAGTAGTTTACAGTTTTACCGCTATTTTTTATACAAACATATTGTATCTAGAGTTTCGCAAAGCTCGGCTTTTATAAGCTCGAAATTTGATCGAGCCTTATAAAATTATAAACTCGATCAAGTTTAGTAAAAATAAAACGTCTTATCTGGTTAGTCTAAGTCTTAGTCTACGCTCTTCCTCTTTCTCTACAGCTACTCGACTATCACGCTCCGCCAAAAATACATCTTAAAGATTGAAAGCAAACACAACCTCATGTTAATCCGAATCGTTTTATTTTACAAACACGCATTTGGGAAAAACAGAATTACACTAAGTCGTTCAATCAATATAACACAAACAGACAGTTAGGATCAATATGCAAAAAATGTGTACTCAGTTCACATTTACACTCGTAAGTTACGCGTGATTTTCATAAAGTAGATGGTGAAGATCTCATCCAAGTCGAAAAAGTCCATGGCATGCCCTTGATGCTGACCTCCGGAGTTGTGGGCGATAGAAGCATATCCACACAACTCCTACATGATTTTCCCGTTGACTTGATCGGTTCAAGAGGATAATGATGAGCTGGGAACGCATTATCCTCTTCGGAAATGAGTATCGAGGTGATCTTCTTGGTGAGGGTAGCCTGCACATAGACTTTATGCAAGGCTTTGGATTGGTCCTTGATGAGCAACCGTTGCGATGAGGCTATTTCAACAATGTTCCACTCATAACAGCTTTGTCCTCTTCTCTTTCATTTGTGGGCGATCGAACCATATTCCTTCGAAATGGTCCACCTTCTTTTTCAATAAGTCGATTTGGGTTTGCAAGGTTGTGATGATTGCATTTTTCTCGGTACAAGAATAACATGGCCAAAGTATCGTCGATGTTGAGGGATTGTTAGACATGCCTAAAAACGAAAACGAAGCTATAACAACCAATACTCGACGCTACACACCTAAATTAGTAAATAAAACAAGCATAGGGATTTTTAGATGGATCCTTTTCTCCAATAAAGTTAATGAATTAAATATCGATAACATCAAATTATACCAGCGGGAAGTTAACCACTTGCAACTCAATATTTATCAGTTAATTCAATTAAGTGTTCAGTTTAATTATAAATGTCTAATACCGGAAAACTGCTATCATGAACTATATTTCCTCCATTCATAATTTACATTTGTCATTGGTTACTTTTGTTGGGTACTCAGGGTGGTTGTTAGTATGCTCAGCACTTTCCCTAAGTACCCTTCATAGTTTGCGATTCATCTCCCGTACGTATACCCATGAAGATGGTTCATGTTGGAACTGTATACGCAGGTCGGAACCTGTGGACAGGTGAGCCTCTATGTTAAGACTACTCTCCACAATGTTCACAATGCGGGTTCCTGAGTGCCGATGGAAGGTCTTACCTCTTACGTTCGCTTACACGCCTCTGGTCCAAAGACACGGCATCCCAGACCGTGATCCAAGCCCACTCATTTCCTTATCACGCTACCGAACATCCAAAAACTAATCGGAACCGAGGATTGTTACTACATACTGGTGGGAAATCAGTTTAAAATTCGCAACGATCGGAATCTCAGACTCAAATTTCAATATCACTGGCCAAGGTGAATTTCTCACACGGTTATAGGCAAATAACTCTCCATATCGCAATTAATGGCCCATTCAGAGTCCTTTCCTCCTACCCTATCACTTTAACATTACTCCACATTCAGCAAACAAGGTACATATCGCTATCGAAATCAATCATTCTAGTATACTATGACAACAAGAATCGATTACTATCAAAAGGTTTATTATAATATACAAATAGAAAATACGTAGTTGAAATCAGCAAAACAAATCAGCAGTTCAAACATTGTTATTTACAATATTACGAGTCATCAACCGCTACTAGTAGAATTATCGAGCAGTTCAAGGTACTTTTGCCGAATCGCCTCCTCACATCACATCTCCTTCGCTCAGCAGGGCATCAATGTCAATAAATCAAATTAATTCGATACAAACGGAAGTGTTGCTAAAACTATTAACTAACTTTGTTTATTTCTCGACGAAATGCACGATCGTGTCTATTGGAGAATTTACGGCAATGAAATATTCACAGATAATCGGTAGCTTAAAAGAGATTGATGTGCAAACTGAATCTATGCGAAATTTGCCGCTAATCTATATATACATGTGATTATCGACTGCATCTAATCGGAAAATTTAGCACTGACCGTGGAATCACTGTTATCGAATAGCAAACAGAATCTTTAAGAAATAATGGAAAGATATACTAATCATTAGCAGAAATGGATTTTCGGATTATCCGCTGAATTTGGACGAAAAAGACCGGCAAAATGCTCTTAGTGGCCGTTTTACGCTCAAAAATTCGATGCATACAGAATATTGTAATCTTCCTAGATTTATCGTCTATGATGATGTTTATTCGAATATCCACCCTGCCAACACCTCGAAGATGATACCGCAATTTCTCTTTGTCGTTCTAGCAATTGTCAATCTACTATCGGTCTCTCCACCTCTCACGGTTCACTCGAAAACCACCGGTACAAGTACCGACTATTATCGAACGACCATGCTAGACGGTTCAACCCTATTGGCATATAAAATCATAAATCATAAAAATACTTCGAAATATTAAAATATTATATATATAAATACTTACCAGCGACCATACCCTTTGCCTCTGCACATGATGCTCCCAAATCTATCTATCACCCCAATGTCGAGGCATTCAATTCAATTTCTCACCAAATCAACAATGTTGTCAGGATTTCTAATTCGTGCCATGGATGACATTCGAGTTCCATTTGGGATTTCATAACGCTCGGAATTCATAAGTGCTCTTCCTCCTCATTTTTCTGATAGTGCCGGAGATCATGTACAGCTGTCCAAACGGTATCGTCGCCGGGTTCCGTAAAGAGAAAATTGAAATATACAAGTTCGTGATATTTTGATCAATACAGTTACAATGGTTAATAATTCATAATGATAAAAAATAAAATTAGTTTTACTTTATTCCAATTCTGTTATCTCCGTATTCAAAATCAAAATTCACTGAATGAGGTTGTGACAATTGTTCCGGTGTTTTGAAATCGTTATAAACTGTAATGTATTTCTCAAAATTCCGTTGAAAATTTCTGTGATCTAGCCATAGTAGTTAATATAGTAGTATTGATTGTAGTCCTGTCGTATAAGTTTCTTAGAGTTCCTGGTTGAAGTTCCCTGTCAAAGTTTTTTTAAAAGTTTACGTTTTATAAAAAAATTTTACCTGTCAAAGTTTTTTTAAAAGTTAAGCGAACTGACTAAGTGACCGCTTTATATAGTATTTTTCATCCAATCAGGACTTAGTTAGGGTGTATTTTTCACTATTTTCCTTATTTTTTGATTTTTATTTGTTTTTCTTAATTCATTTATTTGTTTTTATTTAATTATTCTATTCATTTATTTAATTTCTATATTTTCCTATATTTTGGTGGGTTTCTATTGATAATTCTGCGTATGGTTTGTTATTTTAATTTCTTTTATTTTTATTTAATTTTTTTATGCTGGGTTTTTTCATTTTCTTATTTATTTTGATCCTCCGCTGTTTTGTTGTTATCTCATTTAATTATTTTCATTTATTTGTTTGCTATGGTTACATGATTTGGGTTTTGTTGGTCATTATTCGTGGTTTCCTATGCTGATTTTTAAATTATTGTTTTTCCCTTTTTATTATTTAATTTTCTTTCACACTTAGCTATTTCGCTTAATTTTATTTAATGTGGTATCTAATTTTTAAGTTATTTGTAAAAAGCAGAATTTTTAACGATTCCCCACCGTTCCCAACTCTCACAACATCACTCCAGCTTTTATGGCTTCGAGCCCAACACTTTGGTGCTAATTTTTTATGGTACATACGATTATAAATGGATGATCAAACTAGGTTTAGCCATTAAATAAATGCTAGATATCATAAGAATGTAGCTATGTAATGTATTTCGAATTTAAGTCAATTTTAATTTAAGCGAATAATCATGCTAATTAAATAAACTAAGTTCAATTTGATTTCGCTAAAACTGAGCAAGGTTGAGCAATGTAATTAAACTTTTATGAAATATAATGAATGTACACGAATCGCCTAAATTTTAAATAACTTAAGGATGAAACCATTTATTTGGTATGAGACGTCTGTCTATATCTAATGTGAGTGAGAAATTAAGGCACGCCAAATGGTTAATTTAATCAGCTATAATGTTCAAACGATCTGCAAATATTTCCGTCGGTCAGAATTGCGTATGGAGTATCTCAATCAGACTTTCAGACACATTTTGTTTTAATCGATTTGATGACCTATTTAATTGTGAATTCAGCAGTCGGTCCCTAATTGAGTACATAACGATCAGATAATTCCTATCAGCACCGGCAAAATTCTTACCTTCTACTCACAGTGTGAGTTCGATTCTTTCTGTATATGTTCTAATCAGAGCCTAATATGAGCGTGCAATCTGTTTGACTAGTGCTGGTAGAGTGGAAATTTCCATCGATGAACACCTATCGCCTAAACTACATAGATTTGTTTGCTATCGCTTAATACTAGAAAGAAAGGATCTGGACGCAATTTCTGAATGCGCTTTTTTTCTATAATGAGATTTGTTTGGAAATTTTATCGATAATGTCTGCGTGCAACGAATGTATCTATTCTATTTGGGCTATTAATGTTACTAGAAACATGCCAAACGTTTAAAAGTTGTTCAGAAAAATGGATCTCGATAGTGTGTATTCTTTCAAGATCGTCATTAACGATTTGAATGTTATCCACTAAATTTTTAATTGATAATTGATAAATTTGGTGTTATTTCCTATTTCTATCTACATTTAATGTTTTTCTAACTCTTAATCTTATTCTAATTCTATTATTTATTTTCATTATTTATTTTGCTGTTGCATCTATTTTATTTTTAATTTTTTCGTTATTTTGTTTTTCAAGGTCTTTTTATGGTTACTTATTGTGCTCCTCCTTTTCGATTTTTTCTATTTTTATTTTTTGTTTAAATCCTACTTCCTAGCCCAACAATTTAATGTTCCTTCTTGAAGCGGTACTTGATGTGGATCTGATGAAATTTATTATTACTATAACCATGGCCATTGTTTCCTCTAACTCATTGCTGAGTTTGCTTCTTTATGAGAATTCTTTTTATTTCCTTTTATTTTTTCTGAATTTTTTGGCGAAATTTGTAATAAGATTCATAACATCGAAGTCACATTTCGTAAGTTTTTAGCCTCGAGTATATATTGGCTGTCTTATAAATTCAGATTTTGTAATGAATTGTATTGAAATACATTAATAGCAGCAAGTTTGGAAACGATTTCCTCAAGTTAAGATTTTGTCATTAAAGAATCCATGGTTTTCATTCTCTTTTCCACTTCTGTCTTATCGTTGCACAGTTCAATTTTATGAACAGTGATTAAGTGTCTACGGACCATTGTTGTATTGGATTGATTACATGAAATTAGTGTCCTCTGTGGGTACAAACTACAACTAGCGCGATTTTCATCATCTTTTTTGAAATATCCCCAGACTGCAGATTTTTTTTGCTGAGACTAAGGTTTTAATAAAAAACGCATATAAATTATAAGAAATTAAAACAACTAACCAAAGTATTAATTATTAATATTAATAATTAATATTATGCAAACTAGTGATTGCAAGAAGTATTGAAAAAGTAAAAACCGATTTTTTGATTTTAATCGGTTTTTAATCGGGTTTTAAAAGTTACTGTTTTTTTTCTATTTTTTGTAAAAATTTTTCAATTTTACCTTTTTTTTCATTTTAATTCATGTATAAAAAAGATAATATTTATTTAAAAATATAAAAAATATATAATTCATTAACAAAACAACATTAAAGTTTTTATTAGACAAATTCTGGAAAAATATGTTTTTAAATTTTATTAAAATGAGCTCGTAGAAAACATAAATTATCAATCGTTTCATCGCTTAATCGTGATCTCAGTTTTGTACAAAAGTTTCAGGATACGGAAAACGCCCTCTCCGATTCCACACTGGTAGGAGGAATGGATTTTAAGGTTTTATTACAAAAATCCAACCATTTACTGCGATTTCCATCATATTCAAATTGAGCAAGCTCACGTTTTGAAGTTTTTTTCGGTTATTGAAGATGTGGAAGAAAATGTGTTCAGTTTATCAGGTACAGCCAAATGCTGATCAATTGCTCTTTGCATCTGTTGCTTAATCGTATCGGCGTCGTTTTCGGTTTCTTCTACTATCGAAACTTCCTTACTAACATTTTCGTCACTATGCTGCTGTCGTAGTTCGTCATTTTCATTATCTGATTCTGATATAAATAGTCGTTGCACCATATTCAATAAGAGTCTCTTTATCTTGATTTTCTTCAAAGCAGGGTATAGGTTAGTGAAGTAAGATGAACTATTAGCATAACCACTGTGCAAATACTGCAACAAACATGATAAATCGGTTCTTCTTTCCTTAATTCGGAATTCTAATGCATTCTTCATGTCGTTCGCAAGAACGCAGTTTATTTTTCCCAGAGTGCAAATTAGGAATTTCAAAGTTACATCTGAAATCAATAGATTAGCATTTTGACGGCAGATAGCTTCGAGGGCATATTTAATTGGAGTAAGCGTACCAATAGTTTCAGACAGCAGGCTGAATTCATTTACCGAAAACTGATAACTTGATTTAATATCGATCAAAGCTTTTTGAATCGCTGACTTCAATTTTAAGAACCGCTCCAACATAGCTGTTCAACCGTGTTCTGAGTCCAAAATCAACATGAGCTCTTTCCCAAATTCGGTTTTCACGTACTTTTGCAACCAATCACCATCGTCAGCATGATTCAATAACAAGTCGCACCCCCTACAGTTGAAAGACGTGAATAGGAACCTGTCAGACACTCTACTCATAATCAGTACCAAACCAGAACACAACACAGCCAAGACCCTGTAATGATCTAAGTAAAAGCTCACAATAAAATGAATGAAGACAAAATTTACATTATAACTCATAAAACAACAAGTAACTATAAATCATATTATTAAATAACGAGCACGCTTTCTAAATAATTTACAGCAGAAAAGTAATTACAGATCTAAAATAAAAATAGAGAAAATTCATGAAATATTTATTGCATAGGCAAAATCGTCACCATCACAATCGAGATCCCAATAATAGGATTAATAGGATTAATTACTTTAAATATAACGCTGTCTAAAAACGGTCACTTCCATATTTAAATATCTGGTTTAAGGGGCTAGTTATTTTCAGATATTATATTGTTGGACTAGAAGGTTTTTCTGAAATAGGTCCGAATGGGTTCTTCTGTTTTATTTCTTGTTTAAATTAGGAAACTTAAGGGGAAATGTCGATGAAGGCAAAAAATAGCATTTAAAAAAAGCCTTAAGTTTGTTTAAAATATATGCCAAACACCAAATAAACAAAAATAGAAACACAAGAGAAAATAAAAATAAAACAAAAATAATAAAATCGAAAAATGCAAGAAGTTGCACATGTAACATAGAATTCTGCCATTAGAACAGCGAAAAATCATATGGAAAAAAGATCCAAAAATACAGAAAAACACCCGCGAGTCAAGGCGAAAAATGGCGTAGAAAAAGCAATGGATCGACCAAACAGGATCAAAAGAAAAAAGAAATAATTAAAAAATAAATCATTAAATTAAAACGTAAAATTAAAACAACCAATCAGAGCGATTGGAATTAAAGTCCTGCGGCACAGAAATAATTCCAGAAACATAGAATCGAAATAACGAATTAGATAATGATCCACTTGAGAGTTTTGGAGAACCAGAAGTAAATGAGATGAGTTGAGAGACAGAATTTGAAAATCGAATGGAAACGAACGACCAACCTATAGAACATTAAGGAAAGTAATATTAATAGTATCAATAATAATATCTATAATAATAATAATAATAATAATAATAATAATAATAATAATAATAATAATAATAATAATAATAATAATAATAATAATATAATAATAATAATAATATAATATTGATAATAAGGCAATTTTTAATTATGTAATATATATATCATATATTATATTATATATTATATATATTATATCATTATATTTTGACTAATTGCGATTATGATGGAGTACTTTGAGTACTTTGATGGAGTACTTGAGAGTTTTGGGTTAGCTATATTACGTTGATTCGGTCCATTGGCCCGTAATGTACTCTGATCAATAATGCATGGATAACATGACCGTTCTCGTTAGGTAATCGATCATAAATTGCTCGTTTGATAAACCCCAAATAACCCGCGCGAGTATTTCATCAAATTAGATAATTAGATATAAACTTCTCATTTAATGAATTAGTTAAATAAATAAATGATCATACATTGCTCGCTAGTAGTGTGTATCTATCCCTAACGACCACAAGCCTCCCAACTGTTTTCATGTTTTATACCTATTTTTTTCCCGTTTTATACCTATTTTTCCCTCATAAACGTAAAAAAAACACTTAAAACCTTAAAAACCTATATCTTTTAATTTCTTTATTCCAAAGACATTTTGCTTTCAAAATAAAAACTTAAAAAACAACAAAAATATTAAAAAAACAACACAAAATGTTAATAAAACAGGGAAAAAAAATACTGATAAAACTATGAAAAACGTTTGTCGGCTTGCGGTCGTTAGGGATAGATACACACTACTTGCAGGTCGCCAGTTTATCAAGTCGCCAGTTTATCAAGTCGCCAGTTTATCAAGTCGATAGTTTGTCAAGTCGATGATGCAATCGCTGCGGTCTTGGCAAGTCGACAGCTTGGTAAGTCGACAGCTTGGCAGGTCGATAGCTTGGCAAGCTGCTAGAATATAAATATAAAAAAAATAAAAAAAAAATAAAAATAAAAATAAAAAAATAAAAAAAATAAAAATAAAAAAAAATAAAAATAAAATATTTCTACATTCTGGATATAATAAACATTTTGAAAATTGTATCGGGAAAAATAGAGAAATATTTACATGTCCTCATTGTAACTTTTCAACAAAACTAAATTTCTATTATTTAAGACATTTAAAAGAATGTAAAAATAAAAAACAAAATTCTGACGTTGAAGAATGTCATTCAGAAGGAGAACCTGATCATGTTGAAAGAGAAAAATACAACTGGGATGATTTTAATCATATAGATGAATTTCAATTAAAAATTAATGGACCTGCAACCCCTGGAGAATATATAAGGAGAAATAAAAAAAATATTAAAAATTCTTTCACTGAAGCTTTAAAAAATTATAAACCAACAAGGTATAATGTTATAAAATATAAAATTTCAATCAAAGCAAAATATTGGAGAGGACCAGAAGAAAAGACAACTCCTTTAGATGTTGAAATTGGAATACCTTTTAAATATTTATTTTCAACTAGAGGATTTAATAAAAGCATCAAAGAAATAATTCAAGCAGTAGAAGCAAAACAAGAAGAGGTTGAAAATGAATTAGGAGATTCAAACTTAGTATTCAACTCTTTCCAAACTTTAGTGATTGATTATTGGAGAGGATTACCACCTAATCCTAAATCTTATATTCAAACACCCTTTAGATCTAGGGTTGTTATAAATGTACAGAATAAGGATAACAAATGTTTCATGTGGTCAATACTTGCATATTTACATCCTCAAGCTGAAAACCCTCAAAGAGTTTCAAAATACAAACAATATGAAAATGAATTAATATTTCCCAAGGGATTCACACACCCAATGAAACTAGAAGACATTCCAGAATTTGAAAAACTAAATAATCTTAAACTTAATATTTATGAACATGTTAAAGGATGGGGACATGGAAGGAAAGATATTATTCCAATTTATATTTCTGATAGTGATAGCACGAGGGAGATATATCTTTTAATCTTGGAAGAAGGAAATAATCAACATTATGTTTTAATAAAAGACTTTCAAGCTTTTACATCACCAGAGAATCCAACTAGTGGAGGAGGAACATGTAAAAGATGTCTTCATTATTCAACAACTAAAAACTCTATGATTAAACATGCAAGATTTTGTGAAAAAGATGATCCAGCTTTAATTAGAATGCCTACAGATCCCAGGATGTATTTTAAAAACTTTTCAAATTTATTACAAACATTAGGAGTTGTCTATGGAGACTTTGAATCTATAAATCGTAAACAAGATATAATTATGCAATATTTAAAAATAATAGAAAAATATAAACTCATGGATGAATGGAAAGCCTCTAAACAGAAGATGAAACCAGAGAGGATGAAAGCCTTTCTAAGAAAAAGAAATAAACCTAATAGTGTTAAAAAAAACTAAACAATTACCATCTGCTTATAAATTATTATTTAAAAGTAATTATCCTGAACTCATAGAATCTAGAGAATATGCATTTCAAGGAACTTCAGAAGATGTTTTAAATCATTTTACTAAAAGTATAAATGATCTAGAACATGAAATATTTAAAATATTAAAAACAAAGTATCCTCAAAAAATTTCTAATCAACAACAACAAGAATATGAAAATACTTCCAACTGTTGGATGTGTAAACAAGACATTCTTCCTGATGATAAAGTTATAGATCACGATCATTTAAAAAAGGAAAATAATTATCGAGGAGCAGCCCATAGAAATTGTAATCTTAATTGTCATACTCCTAAATTTGTACCAGTTATATTTCATAATCTTTTTGGTTATGACATACATCTATTTATTAAACATTTAGCAGAAAATGCTAAAAACTCTTTCAAAGTTATAGGACTTACAAAGGAAAAATATAAATCAGTTGAATATGGAAAATTAAAATTTATAGACTCGTTAAACTTTCTCCAAATGTCTCTAGATGGAATAGCTAAAACAATGAAAGCAGAAAATTTTAAAATCACTCGAGAATTCTTGGAAAAAAATATTATCCCCCCAGAAGAATATCCTACATGCTTAGCAAAAGGAATATATCCCTATGACTATGTTGATTCATTTGAAAAATATAATGAAACAAAATTACCAGAGAAAGAAGATTTCTATTCCCAACTTCAAAAATCTCATATTACAAATCAAGAATATTCTCGAGCAAATAAAATGTGGGATCTTTTCAACTGTAAAACTTTAGGAGAATATACAAGTATGTACTTATCCCTAGATGTTTATATTCTAGCACAGTGTTCTTCAACCTGGGTTCCGCGGAACCCTTGGGTTCCGTATAAAAAATTATGGGTTCCGCGAACAAATTTTATGATTTCTTATAAAAAAAGTTTTCAATATAAATAAACATATAATAATTTATATTTTATACATTGAAAATTTTCTGTTGTAAAATTTTACGCCTTGAAAATTTATGAAATGCTACAATGACATTGAAATTTTTTTTATTTACTAAAAATGTAAGAAAAGTATAAATTATCAAAAATATTTGAGAATAATTCGATTTTTTCTTTAAATTTCAATATATAATCCTTTGAAATTTGAATATAGTTTCTAAAAATAAATTTATAATCATAGGATGCGGGAGTTACCTTGGTTTTGTGATACGTATGTGAAATTTGACGTGTATTTAATTTAGTTTCTAACTGGTGGATGTGTTTTATGTTAATCTTTAACTAAAAGTTAATATTTAATTAAAAAGTGTTTAATTAAAAAGGAAGGGTTCCGACGACTGCGAAAGGTTGAAGAGCACTGTTCTAGCAGATTGCTTTGAAGAATTTACAAAGTCTTTTGTTCTTAAACCTTATAATTATATAACAGCTCCTTCTTTAGCTTGGGATACTATGTTATATACCATTTGGACTTCAGATCTTCCAGAATCTGATAAAATTATAGATCTTTTAACCGACCAAGATATGTTTAATCAAATTAAAACAAACATTAGAGGAGGAGTCTCTTCAGTAATGGGGAATAGAGAAATAAAAGCTAGAAATGCAATAACTACTAGTAGAATACTTTCTAAACATCCTGATGATCTATATATAAAACTTAACAATGAGGAACTAAAAGAAGTATTAGAAGGAATGAAAAATCCTCTATTTATACTTTATATAGATGCAACAGCTTTATATTCAGGAATTATGACTCAATATTTACCAATGAGTGACTTTCATGAAATATATCCTTCAGAATGCCCCTCAGAAGAAGAATGCCCCTTAAAAGACCTTATGAAAGAAATACTTTCAACTCCTAAAGATTCTCCAATAGGATACTTTGTAGAATGTGACCTCGACTACCCAGATGATATAAAATCAGGAACAAGACATTTCCCTTTAGCTCCTGTAAGAAGAAAGATTGATATCAACGAACTTTCTGAATGGCAAATCTCACAAGATAAATCTCCAACAATGAAACTTCTTTGTGATCAAACAGATCGAACTTATTATCTTTGTCACTATAGACTCCTCCAGTTTTATCTTTCACAAGGAATGATATTAAAAAAAGTTCATAGTGTCATAAGATTTAAACAAGCAGCATTCATGAAGACTTTCATCGAGGAGAACATTCGTTGTCGAAACATTGCAAAAAGAGAAGGTAACCTTTTAAAAGACAATAATTATAAACTTTTAAACAATTCAGTCTTTGGGAAGACAATGGAGAATGTTGATAAATATACTCATATTGAACTCCTAACAAATACCCCGAAAGATATAGCCCGTTATAATCGTATGCTAGGAAAGCCTACATTTAAAAACGCACAAGTATTTTCTGAAAGTCTTACTGCAGTAGAACTAAAGAATTATGAGAAAACATATAATAAACCAATATTTATTGGCTTTGCAATTTTAGAACTTTCAAAATTACAAATGTATGAAACATATTATAACATCTTACAACCTATATATGGATCGAATATAGCATTGCATGCAATGGATACAGATTCAATGTTTTTAACAATAAGAACTCACGATTTACAAAGTGATATCTCTGAAAATCCTATACTTTCAAATTTAATAAATTCATCTGGAGAATTATTTTCGTTTAAAGATGAAAAACCTTTTACTCCTATAGAAAATGGAATATTTATTCGTGCTAAACAATATTCATATGAAACATTTACAAATCCTAAATTTGAAGAACATACATTTATATTTAAAACCCCAGAAACAGAAGAAAGCATTACACATAGATATCCTATATTCCCTAAAGGACCTGACGGACAGGGAGAAAAACCTGTAAAGGATAACAGATGTAAGGAATTCAGAGATGTGTAGCAAAGAATCTTTCTCATCACGATTATATAGATACATTGAATCCAAATCATAAAGATAAAATTGATGAAATACATCAACTTAAAAGTGAAAAGCATGATATTTACTTGATAGAATCCCAAAAAGTATCATTATCAAATTATGATGACAAAAGATTCATACTAAGTGATTTAAAGACAACTCTTCCTATAGGAAATAATTTAATACCGATAATAAAAAATCTTGATAGATTGAATCAGTTATATGGTACAAAGATTACTGATCTTGATATTTATAATGTTGAAATCATTTATCCTGAGAGAATTGAGAAACCTTTATATTCTCAAGTTTTTAATCCTATATGTTTAGAACTTAAATATTTTAATACTGATCCTGAATATATAAAAGGTTTAAGTGATAAAGAATTTAAAGATCATAAAGAGGTTCTAAAAACTAATTTCGAAAAGTTAACATCAGATTCTATCAAATGATTTTTTTCTTTTAAAAATGTCAACAATTAATTTAAGAGTGACAACATCAACCTTTTGAAGGGCAATAAATTTTTTTATGTATGATTCTTTAGCCACTTCTCTCGTTTAATTTTTTTAGAATATTCATTAGTTATAACATTAGCACTTTTTAATCTATTAATATTATTTTAATATCTTGTATTATTTGATTTGATTTCATTATTTCATCATCAGTTAAGATTCCATCTTCCAAAGCTTTTAATTGAAATAAAAATAATTTAGAGATTCCTAATTCTATTGATAAACAAACTTCACGATATAAACTTTTCTTTTTAGAAGTATAAGATAATGAAACTATTTCAGTCAAGAAACCATCAGCTACAGAAATACTTCCAAGTATTACAGGTGCTATTGTTAAAACTGGTAAAGTTATAGGTAAAATAACTGTTAATATTGCAGATGTAAATCCTAAAGAATAACCTATAATTTTTAAAACTGTATTCCCTTTATTCCATCTATTTTTAACCTTTTTATAATGCTTTAATAAATCTTGTAAATGTAAGGTTTCTGATTTAAATTCTTTTACTCTCATAATTTCAAGTTCTGTGGGAGCCGAGGCCTTGGAAGAATAATATCCTGATGATCTCAATTCTGGATAAAATTTTTTCTTCTCTTACTTCTTCCATCTTTTGGACTTTGTCCATTTTATTAATTAAAAAAATAAGACTTTATTCTTCTGAGCACCATCTGGTACCAATACTCGGATATCAAAAGAAACTCTTGTTGAGAGGATATCTTTATACAATAGGGTGGGTCGAATGTTAATAAATTTTGAGTTCAAGAAAGGAAACATGGTTAAAAAGTTGTATTTTGGTATAGAAAAATCGAATCAAACCATTTTACTTAGATTTCTGGACATTTACTGCTCCCAACTTTTCTCCGAAAATGCAGTTCAACATAAGTGTGAAAACAATGTAATTTGGCTAGTGTCGGAATGTGTTTTGCGCCTTTGTCCATATTTAGATGTAGCTTTCTTAAGAGCTTATAAGTATATTATTTACTCTCTTGGGCTGAGATAGTATATTCTGTGTCCTCATCCCGCATTGAATATATCCTGACAACGTCAGTGATTAGGAAGGGCCAAATTTGAATTATCCTTTTCAAAGACAAAATCAACTTTCGAAATTATTTTTATTAAAAACATCCAGCCAAAAGTTTAGAAATGTATTAGCGAGGGCATAAAAAGAAGTCACATGAAATCAGCTTTGCTTTGCACCTTGGGCAATTCCTTCCTTGATTTTTTACACAGTAGTACCATACCATGTCTGGACTTGTGACCAAACACTTTGCAACTGGCAGAAGAAACATCTTTGATGGCTCCTTCAACGGCTTGAGAATGACAGGGAAATTGTTCTAATGTAATTTTCTTATTCATCTTCAATTCATGATCCAATATATGAGATAAAAGAGGGGGAGGCGTCAAATTACATTTTGTCCAGTCC